>CAUYRH010150275.1:0-30142 GCA_963574655.1 Perodicticus potto | reverse complement strand
AATGGCCGGGTGTTGTGGCGGACGCCTGTAGTCCCAGCTACTTGGGAGGTGGAGGCAGGAGACTCGCTTGAGCCCAGGAATTGGAGGTTACTGTGAGCTGTGATGCCACAGCACTCTATCCAGGGTGACAGCTTGAGGCTCTGTCTCAAAAATAAATAAATAAATAAATAAATAAATAAATAAATAAATAAATAAAATAGTTCAGTTTTCCAAATGTTTGGCAGAACCACTTATTAAGATCTTTTTGCATCCATGATCCTGGGGCATTAATACTCTTAGATTTTCCACTTGTAAGTTTTCAAACAAACCTGAGAATGAAATAGAATTTAAACACAGTTGATACAAGAGACCACTGCTCAGCTGAACCCAGACAAACTAAACAAAGAACAAATAAGGGGAAAGGCTCTTCTCTTGCTGGAATTCAAATTAACTCTTTTTTATTTTATGGGATACTTTCTGTAGGTTTCTTACAACAATGTTATTTTTGACTCTTATCAATTGGGCTTCAGTGAAGTACCCACAGTGTCTTTGGGAGAGGAAAAGTGATATTTAACAAAAGCCCTTGGAAGCAGAATGGTCTCCCTCTTTGCTATGTCATATGTGAATGAAATTCTGTAAAGCAGAGTAATATAATGGATAAAACTGAAAATTTTTTTAAAAATCTAATTTTAACATGAGACTGACTGTGCATTCACATCTAGAGTGGGGAAAGGAATTGCAAAGCTGAAGAATGTATGAAGAAACAACAGCAAATTTAGTTTCAGGTATTATACATGTTTGTTTAAGAAGAATCTGTTCTTAAGAATGATTTTATTGGTTGGGTGTGGTGGCTCACACCTGTAATTCCAGCACTCTGGGAGGCTGAGGTAAGTGGATCATCTGAGGTCAGGAGTTTGAGACCAGCCTGAGCAAGAGCAAGACCCATCTCTACTAAAAATAGAAAAACTAGTCAGGCATTATAGCAGGTGTTCCCAACTATTCAGGAGGCTGAAGCAAGAGGATCACTTAAGCCCAAGAGTTTGAGGTTGCTGTGATGCCATGACACTCTACCCAAAGTAGAGTGATATTCTTACCTAAAAAACAAAAATTATTTATCTACCCATGGTAGATGCCATGGCACTCTACCCAAAGTGACAGAGTGATATTCTTATCTAAAATATCATTCAGGAGGCTGAAGCAAGAGGATCACTTAAGCCCAAGAGTTTGAGGTTGCTGTGATGCCATGGCATGTACCCAAAGTAGAGTGATATTCTTATCTAAAAAACAAAAATTATTTATCTACCCATGGTAGATGCCATGGCACTCTACCCAAAGTGACAGAGTGATATTCTTATCTAAAAACAAAAATTATTAGTAAATCACTGAAAATGTCTCTAAAATATTCTGTTTCCATTTTTATTTATGAATTTATCTCTAGACCTTATTCTCCAGTTAATTTCCAGCTCTGGCCCAGAAAGACGCCCACCTTGTTCACACCAGTGACCTGCCAACGATCTCGAGCAGGGCTCTCTCACATTGTTTCCACAGGCTCAGCCCTGCTATCTTTTGGAAGGAACCCCAAATTCCTTCTGCTTTCCTGTCCAGACGTAGCATATAACTTTTTCCCTGTAAGACAGGTGGTCATTTGACTCTTGTTAGAAATCTTCCGATGGCGGCAACCTTGGTACTCCAGGCGGAAGCCCAGCTTTTCACTGGGAAGTTCTGCTTATTAGAAAGCCCATTCTTCTGTAAAACTGAAAACCCCTTCCTTGTGATTTCCATCTATTCTCTTCTCTAGCATGAAAAGGATTCTATCAACTCCCTCTTCCACACTAGAGATCTTCAGGTATTTGAGGTCAGTCATCCAGGCCTCACCATGTTATCTTTTCTCCAGACTAAATACTGCTGTTCCGCTCAGCTTGTCTCAGAACCCTTCCCATTGTATATGCTCTGCTTTCTTCAGCATCTCCTTTAAAAGGTGACACACGACCTCAGCACAACAGATTCTTGAGAATGCATAACTGACAAGTGACAGAGCTGAGATTTGAACCTGGGTCACACAGATGCAGTGACTGGGTCCCTCCCTGCCAGATACTCCTGGCTGTCAACACCATGCCTCCATTATTCGTGGTACAAAGACCTATCAAGGTGAAATGAGCTTCATTATCCTGTTAAACACATTTTGAGAAAGCAGAAGGAAATTAATTGGAAAAATTTCATATTTGCCTCTTAAATTCTCAGTAAAACAAACAAACAAAAAATAACCAGAACTAGAACAGAAAAAAATAAGGTGACTAAGTCATGGAGGATCCATGTATATATATATTATCAGACTTGGTAGGAAAGAATCTGTTTATTCTAGGATATTAGTTCCCAGTGGGGAGAAAATATTTTTATCCTTTGAAATAGTTATCACAATTTCAAGGATGACTCTAAGAACTAAACCAAAGTGGAAAGAGTGCCATACAAAGATGTTTATGGAAATATTAATGACAAAAAAGGCACAAAGCAAAATTGTGTCTAAAGAAAAATCCAATGATAAATTAAAATTTAATGTATTGATTGGTTACATCTGCATGTATTTGTTTAAATTGATAATTGCGTAAGGAAGGAACATAGGAAATTTATAGCATCATTTATGTACACCTATGATTACAATGTGTAAAAATAAAAAATATGGATGAGAACTACAAGAGTATGCAAAGTGGAAAGTCGTCATTGGGCTGTACTGATGCGTTTGTGGATCATGTTTATTTTTTCCTGTGTAGCTGCTGCATTTGTTGAATTTATAATAAAATATTAATATATTTTGAAATTAAAGAGTTACATTTGTCCTCTGATAAGGACATTTCAGGCAATAATGGACTGAATATACAAAGGAGGCCGTGTCACAACTGCCCACAGTGTTGAGGACAATGACTCACCCAGGACACGCAGGCTACCCGGGAGGCCGACGTGGCGGGACCATCTGGGTCTGTGTGAGCACAAACTGGGATGTTCTCACCATGACCAACTCCCTAACCACGCAGTTCTCAGAGCAAGTCTCAATCATTAAGCCATGTGTGACTTTTCATACAATTTTTGGACCTGTGACCTTAGAAAAGTTACTTAGTTTTCGTTCATTTTCTTGGATTGTTTTATAAAAGATGATTGTTAATAGCATATGGTGTGTCATCATAATTTTATGATAAGGATTAACTTGTTTAACTATGTTTTCAAAAGCAGATTTTTGCCACTATCTCAAGACTTTGAGTAAATATTTATTATATATATATGTATACATATATATGGATGTATGTATAAATATACATATATGAATGTATATATGTTAGTCTTTCTCCAAAATTTCATATTCAAATTGAATTATTTAATAAATTAACCAATCAGCAACATTTAAATGTGGATGGAAAATACAATATTAACTTTTACATGTAATTAAAATGTGCCGTTAGATTTGTTATTGAAAAATTTGCCCTCTGATTCAATATAGCTTTGTGAAGATATATTACCATGGATATATTAGTCAGGGTTTTCCAGAGCAACAGAACCAATAGAAGATTATATAGAAATACAAATATAATTTATGTATTTGTTTATTTATTTCTGTGTCTGACGTCCTGAAAACCAAGGATCCAATGGTTTAAGTTCCATTAGACATGCAGCAAAAGACTCTTATCCCAGCTCAAAACCAGGCAGGCAGTGAATTCTCCCTCAGCCCACCTTTTGTTTCATTGGCGTCTCCAATGCGTGAGGCCCAACCACACTGGGGGGGCAACCTGCTCTATTCAGCCTACTGATCCAAGCACTCATCTTATGCAGAAACACCCTCCGAAACACACCCAGAATAATGTTAATCACCTGTCTGGGCACCTCATGACCCAATAATAACAAGCCCACCTCTTGCCATCTTGGTACCCATGTACCTCCCCTAAAGCCATACACAATCTCCAGATGAAGATAGTAACAATTCTACCTAACATGATGAAACTTCTGGAGTATAATGAAATGCATTAACACCTTACCCAGAAGGTGGCAAAGTCCCCGAAAGATGTGAAGTTAACAAAAGGGCAATGTTGTGATATAAGATCAATTCATGTTTTGTTTCATGAGAAGGGAATGTGAGAAGAAAGAAAAAGGTATTTGCTACCCGTGTATACACACAGACATATTTATAACAAAATAAGGGGAAAATGCTCATTTTCATTACAGTTACGGACTTCATTTCTGCAACTGGCCATATGGTGATAGCCGGTATTTATAACTACTTGTTTTTACTACCCACCTGGTATTCGTCAGCTGCAGAGTGACCCAGACTTTCATTGGAAAGGATGTGGCCCATTAGTAGTTCTGCCTGAACTGGATTGTTGTAGTTTCCCATGGATCTCAACCACAGGGCCTCATACACACTAAGAGACGCCCTCAGGGATCTCCTGTATTCCAGACATTCTCCTTCAGACCTGTGCTGGGAGTGGTAGTGAGGTTTCCCCTTGGCAGTCACGATCCATCACTCCAGCCAGCACAGTAACTTCCTTCTTTGCCTGTTGATTCAGAGTCATGAGGATTCCAGTGGCCAGGGTGCTGTCTGAACTTACAATTTAATGGAAACAGTGAGTGGAACCATCCTTCCCTTTGGAACTAAGACTTCTAGGCCAGCAGAAGGCAAAAGTTTTACTAGTGGGTCATTACCTTTGATAAGGAGTAATGTTCCTCCCATTTCTATGCTCCTAGACTTGACTCCTTGTATCTTGACTATCACAGAGTTCTTCAAGGATGCCAGGATCCTTACAGTACTGGCTGCAGGTACGGCTCTTGGACTCCCTCACTGTGAGTGGGCGGGTCTTAAACGACCAATCTGCTCTGACATTCTGATCTCTTTAAGCCTTGGAATCTCCTTTCCTATGTCAAGCTAAGACAAGTCTGGCTCATCCCGTTTGCTCACCGTGGACCGCCTTTTGGTATATGTTTCAGCTGCTCAACCAAACAGTTAAAACTCTTTCTAATTTCTCTGAATGCATTAGCAAATGCAGAATCTCTGCTTAGTGAGTCAGTATCAAAACATTTGGCTCAATCCAACTCTATATTCCTTCCACCGTTATCCAATACCCTTTGTATCCATTCCCACACGTTCCCTGGATGAAACAGGAAAGTGAAGTAGTCTGCCCTTTTAAAGGGCAGTGTACCTCCTCATCACTGGGTCACTTTGTATCTCATCAGTAGGGGTCTGCTGGAACTGGAGTCTAGTTATAGGTCTAGAAGCAAAGAGATGGTGCTGGTGGTAGGTTTGGAGACAAATCGATCTTGTCTTCCAGGAAAACCACCTCACCGGAGGCCACTACAGCTTCCTTGGGTAATGCAGGGCTGGTCACCTCACATGGGCTGGGAAGGCCCAGACCACTGAGGGTTGGGGGCTTTTTCCACTGGCAAAGAACAGTCCTCAGGATTTAGGAGCTCAGTGTCTCCAGCTTCATTGACTTCTTCCCACGTGTACTTGCTCAGCTTACAGCATCCCATTATTTCCCTATTGATGCTCTCAATCTAACAAATCTAACAGTAGACACTCTGTGAGGTTGGGAGTTTCACGTGTGTTGTAATTTATCCATTTGCAGGATGAGATTCTGCGTGTTTGATTTCCAGCAATCTCACTGCTGACAAGGATCTCCAGGGCAAACATAGAAGGCTTCAAATCATTTATGACGCTATTCACTATTTTGTCCGGTGATGTTAGGAGCAACTATTCACCTTCATCATATTCGTTTGCTTCCCCCAAATATTGCAGAATCATATACACACTCAGTTCCATGCTCCTTATAAGTGGTTGTTTAGAAGTATCCAGGGCAGATATTTTGCATATCTCCATTACCTGTTCAAGTCATGGACTATTAGTGTTCCCTTTACTACCTGAAATAGAGCCCTTAGCATTTTGAAACTTAATCACATTAGACAGCCAATCCCAGAAAACCCAGAACCAATTCAGAAAACTCATCCTTAAAATTCTGTTTAAGTCGACACAAAAATGAATCCATCTTTGTGTGACAAGAAGTTATCAAATGCTTAGAAGTAATTAAGAAGTCATGTTACACATTAAGCTGGACAAATTCTGCCTTTTTATATACTAATTGATGTTACAGACGGGCCTGCACAGTCTGACGCGGGACTGGGGACAGACAACCCGCACAGCCTGAAGGAGGCAGCTGCTGACCCTTCCTGCGCACAGAGCACTAGGCCAAGAATGCACAGAGGCATGGGGATTGGAGAGGGAAAGTTCAAGGGCAGCTTTACAGTTTCTCCCTGCGAGAACAGAAGGCTGATTTCAGAGGAACAGAGGGAGAACCGTCAGGACTCTAGTGTGTGGAAATCCTGCCCCTGAATGACTGGACCTAAGTAGGACCTAGAGAGAGACTTGTGCTTCAGGTATTTTTTTTGTATAAAAAGCATGCACTAATATAAACGTGTACGCAGCCACAGCTATCATATTGTCTTCAAAGGAAGGAAGGCTACAATTCCAGACACACGGCTGTTAGTCTCTTTGATCTATTCCTGGTATAAAACTATTGTGCCCAGAGATATCCAAACTGGGCTCTGGTTACGAAGCATAGTTATAATGTCTCAAACCTCAGTGAACATTTATTTCCAGCTCTTTGCACTATTATTTCAGGCTTTGGAATAATATAATATTTTAAAAACATGTACTTTGCCATTTAAATTATACACGTGACCTTTTAATTATGTAGCCAAACAAATACTTTTCAGCACATTCATACTGACTCTTCCTAATGCCTCAAAATCCCTTCATGTGGGTGTCTGTCTTGTCCTCTGTCGGGCTGTGTATTTGAATACAGTTTTGCAGTGTGGGTGGATGGTTTTTGCAAAAAATATGCAGTTAAACTATAAGGGTTTTGTTTTTTTTCTTTTTTGAGACAGAGCCTCAACCTGTCACCCTGGATAGAGTCCCGTGGCATCACAGCTCACCGCAACCTCCAATTCCTGGGCTCAAACCATTCTCCTGCCTCCACCTCCGAAGTACGTGGGACTACAGGCACCCACCACAATGCCCGGCCATTTTTTGGTTGCAGTTGTCATTGTTGTTTGGCTGGCCTGGGCTGGATTCGAACCCGCCAGCCTAGGTATATGTGGCCGGTGCCTTAGCCGCTTGAGCCACAGACACCGAGCCAACTATAAGGGTTTTAGCTGAGAAAAAAATTATATATCTTAGAGTTCTGTATTTTATCTAGAAACACATTTCTTTTGTAGGCATGCTGATAGAGGTGTATGGTATAACAGGAAGAGTCCCTTTTCACTTTAAGCCGTGCTGAGGTATTGGACTGCAACTATTTACTGTGTGTGTTCCCTGAGCATGTCGCTCACAACTGCCTCAATATTATTATTTTCCCAGACATGTTATGGTGGGTGATTCAAAATGATATCTTAGTTGCTGGATTCTGCTCTGCTTACCCCTGTAGAGCTATTAAGTAAATAGAAAGATATACATATAAAAGTATATATTATATGCACTAGAAGTAGAATAAGTTTATAAAATTGTTCTTATTTTGAGAAAGTATTACTGTGACATCGTCTGGAAATTTTCATGACTGAAAGCACTAGTGCGTTAGTTCTGCAAATACCAATGTATTCCACAAGTGTTCTGGACAATATTACATAGGGGAAAACTGGGCTATTAAAGAACTAAGTATTAGCTCCAAAGGAAAGTGGATTCTAAATATGGGGTCTTTCTTGAGGCAGGTTGCATGTTCCTATAATACCAGGGATACGAATAAAGAGAAGCAAGTCAGACAGTAAGGTTCATTCAACTCTCCCGATGTAACAAAATCATTTTCTTTTCCAATGTCACTGAAACGATGTTAGATTCTAGTGATATTAGAAAAATCTGTCTCGGCAATCTTATGAGAAGCAGTGGCTCTGACTTGTGTAAGCTCTTACAAACGTGCAGTAAAAATCAGGCAATTCAGTGGCGGTGCATCAAACGTGACATTGCACCTTGCTGATAACGTTTGCATGAGTGGCTCGGTCACCGTCCTGTGTGACAAGTCTGATGGTGACCAGCAGCAGAAGGATTCTGAGCTCTGTGCTCTCCATCCTGAGGCCGGCATGAGTTACAGGCAGGGCCCAGGGTGCACCGACTTTATGGAACAAACACTGAATCCATTGTGATGACGATGAAGATGAGTATTTATCACAGATACACGGAGACCCTTAGGGTGACAGAGGGACTTGTCCTCATGGAAATGAGAAACAGTATTCCCTTTCTGGGGGTTGGGGTGGGGCAGCTTCTTCTCCCCTTACTGTAGGAATACGGGAAATAACATTAAGGTCGAGACAGTATCTGATTCCTAAAACAGTATCTGAGTCATAGCAAGTACTTGGTGAAGGTTTGTTTGGCGAACATTGCATAAATGTTCCAGGTGCTTAAGTAATAAAGCTGAACAAATGGACAAACACATAAAGGACCCTGTCTTAAGAAGCTGGCCACTTCTCTGGGGCGAATGGCAAACAAATCAACAGTGTATAAAATAATGTTTTGAATATTCTAATAGGGTTATGCCCTGGATGTGATGTGAGAAAGTAGGGGAAACCTCATTTCTGCCTGTGGGGAGAGCAAGGCAAGAAGTTTTCATAGTGAAAATGCAATCTCAGCAAAGCCTTAAGGAAGGGATTCGCATATATTCATCAAATAGGTTGGATTGGCATCTCTTTGCTGAACCTGGCCGATTCAGCTGCAGCTCAGCTGCTCAGTCACCTGTCCTGCAGTGCCCTATCAGAAATACTTAGTCCATGTTCTGTGTCTCCACGGGGATCAACACAACTGGTGCCCCATCTCGCTCTCTCTTTCTTATGCACCGATGTTCTGTTTTGAGCTGTTTGTTCTACCCAGATTTTTGCTGAGCTCAGCTCATGTTCTGTATAGCCGAGGGTTTGCTCTGAGCCATTTTGGACAACGGATTTCTTTTTACTTTTTGAGTTTTAAGAATACAAAATTATTATAATTGTCAATGTCCGAAAACCCCACAGTGACAAGTGCATTATGATTTGAAAAAATGCTATAATATTTAGGGGGAAAGTGTTATGTTGAGTTAGAAGCATTTACCTGTGCGTTCAAAACTAGCAACAGGGGCGTGCTTCTGTACTTGGACAGAGCGAGGTTGCTGAGATATTCCCAACTGGAGAGTCAATAGTGGATTCTCTCTTTTACAATGACTTTTCCTGACTTCACAACTTGGAGTATTATTCAAACACCTCCTATGAGTGGCTCTTGTGTGTCACACACTACTCTGGGCACAGAAAGGTAATGTTACTTAACTGACCCTCATTTTTGCTTCTTGCGTAATTGTTCAGCTCAGTTGTTCTCAGGGATGATTTTGGCTGCCAAGGGACATTTGACAATGTTTGGAGATGTTTTTTGGTCCTTATAATTAGGGGAGGGGGACCCTACTGGACTGCCGAGGGTAGAGGGCAGAGGTGTTGCTGATTGTGCTACCGTCCACAGAATATCTCCTGCACAGCAAAGAGTTTTCAGGCCCTGAATGGCAGCACCAGCACCGTGGAGACCACCACCACCCTACTCCAGCTATGTGTGCAGGAGCTGCTTGTGTCCAGATTGTCCAGGTGCAGGGTGTCCTGGCTGTTGTGTCGGCTGATAAATACAACACCTCCTTTCTCAGGGAATTGCCCTTGCCCAGCTAGCAGCCATCTCCACAAAGAGGTCAGGTGTCTTTGTCCCTAACCACAGTCAGACCAAGGGCAGTGACTGAAAACACCAACTCCTTGCTTCAAATGGGAACGACTCTGTGAAGTAATTCATACTTCTGAGTTTTCCTGTGGGATCATGCTGAAGTTGGTTGCAACTCCCCCACCCCTGGGCTTCTGTCATTCCCAATTTCTTGAGCTCTACCTCAGTAATTCACTTGAACAAGAATCCCTATCTTGGGCTCTGCTTTCTTGGAACCCAACCTAAGACAATTTGATTTCAATAAAATCAGAAGCTAAAGTATGGTTTCCAAACTCCCAGCTTGCTTTGCAGCTGGGTGGTGCCTGGTTGACCTTGATGGTGGCCTGTATATTTGCACTGAGACACTATTGTCTCTGAATCAATTCCTCTCTCATGGACCTGTTCTCATTCCCCAGAAAACCAGAAAAGGATCCTATTAAAATTTACCCCCAAATATTTTGAGAGTCCTTGCCAGTGCCTCCCATACAATCACTACCCTTTTGCAAAGGATCTCTTTATTGTGTGTGCTATTAGTATCCTCTGTGAGACCTATAACCACCCCCTTTTTTTTGAGACAGAGCCCCAAGTTGTTACCCTGGATCGAGTGCTGTGGCATCACAGCTCACAGCAACCTCCAACTTCTGGGCTCAAGCAATTCTCTTGCCTCCCCCTCCCCAGGGGCCCACCACAACACCCGGCTAGTTTTTGGTTGCAGCTATCATTGTTGTTTGGCAGGCCTGGGCTGGATTCAAACCCACCAGCTCAGGTGTATGTGGCTGGTGCCTTAGCTGCTTGAGCCACAGGTGCTGAGCTGAGACCTCTAACCCTTTACCTACACTTCCATCTGTTAGAGCCTTCTGGGTGTTAGTATAATTCTTCCTTTTACCCAGCCATCCACCCCAACCTTCCCACCCACCACCCCATCTCTGGTAACCACCTCTCCTTCTTTGCTCGTACCCATATGTCTGTCAATCCCTACAGACATTCGAGTATTAATTCTGCAAGTTTTATAGTATTTTCTGAGTTAGCTACAGGAATGTAACAGTAACAAATGCAAATTCAGCTTCCCTGGTGAAGCCTGTTGCTCAGGGGTAAATAGTAATGGACAAAGAGACCAAAGCAGTGTAGACCAACGGAGGTTTATGAGGTGACCACTCAGTTGAATCAAAAAAATACAAAGGTGTTTTTATTGTTTACTGTAATAAAGGACTGTGTTGGTCAGGCACAGTGCTTATGAGAGGAACAGATTGTTCAGATGGCTTAAGAGAAGAATGGAGTTTAGAGTTGGTCAGATTTTCAGGAGTGGTTGATATTATCTACAGAGACATAGTTATTTAGAGGAAGCTACCTCTAATTGATTGACACTTACAAGCAAGTTTAGAGGACTGGGTCTAATTCTCTTCCCATTTGGTGAGATGCTGTTATTGATTATTGGCTTACCATAAAAAAAAAGTGTGTTCCTAGAGGCAAGTAATCATTGATTAAGCTGAATTTAAAGATGTTCTGGAGCTACTCATTTCCATGGCTAAAGAAGAAGCAGACTTCTCCTAGAAATACAGGTATTCAAAAGTTCTCAAATGAGATTCTCTGGATGATGTGCTGTTTTTATTTCTGTCCTTTGCTTTTCTGCTTCCTTGGTTATTTATCTTGGTTTCTACTATAGAATTAGCATAACAAGTTGAGAAGTGGAACTTACGTTTGATTGCTTAACCCTAAGATCTCTTTCCACAATCAGCACGAGATCCTCATAGCCCCAGAGGGCTGAGTTGTAGATGGATTGTAAAGGAATATCTTTTCTTAAATGGAGCATTTTCCCCACCTTCTTTGAGGTATAATTGCCTAATACAAATTGTACATACTTAAGGTGTACAATGTGATATTTGATGTACACATATGTATATATTGTGAAATGATTAAACCAAGTGAATAAATGTATCTATCACTGCACACTTTTTTTTGGAAATGAGAACATTGAAGGGCTACTCTCTTAGCAATTTCTGAGATATAATACACTATTCATTATTACTAACTACAATCACCATGCCATACATGGTGATTTGATCAACATCTCCTCAACCTCCCCACCCCGACCCCATCTCTGGTAACCACCCTTCTACTCCCTGCCTCTTTTAGTTTGGCTTTTTTTAGATTTCACATGTACATGAGATCATGCAGCATTTTTCTTTCTGTGCCATCTTTTTTCACTTAGGATAGTCTCTTCCAGGTATATCCAGATTGTTGCAAATAACATGATTTTCTTCTTTTAATATCTCAGTAGTATTTCTTTTCTTTCTTTTTTTTTTTTTTTTTGTTGCAGTTTTTTGGCTGGGGCCAGGTTTGAACCCGCCACCTCCGGCACATGGGGCCAGCACCCTACTCTGTGAACCACAGGCACCGCCCCGGTAGTATTTCTTTCTCTCTCTCTTTTTCACTCTGTGTACACCACATTTTCTTCATCCATTCATATATTGATGGATACTTAGATTGATTCCATATCTTGGCTATTCTGAACAATGCTGTGAATATGTGAACATAAACATCTCCCTGGCATACTGATTTCAAACGTTTTGAGTAAATACCCAGAGGTGGTCTTGCTGGATGATATCATAATTCTAGTTCTTTGAGGAACCCCCCATACTGTTTTCCATTATGGCTATGCTAGTTTGTAATTTCACCAATACTGTGTAAGTGTTCTTTTCTTTGTATCTTCACCAGCACTTGTTTTCTTCTGTCTTTTTGATGCTAGTCATTCTAACCAGAGTGAAGTGGTAGCTCATTTTTGTTTCAGTTTGCATTTCCCTGATGATAAGCGATTATGAGCATTTTTTCATACATCTGTTGGCCATTTCTATTTCTTCTGATAAGAAATTTCTATTCAGGTCATTTGTCCATTTTAAAAATCAGGTTATTTTCTTTTCTTGCTATTGAGTTGTTTGAATGCCTTATATATTTTGGATAGTAACCTCTGGTTTGCAAATATTTTCTTCTATTCTGTAGGTTGACTCTTTAAGGATTGTTTCCTTTGGCTCAGCAGCCGTCACTCAGTGGCTAGGGCACCAGCCACATATACCAGAGCTGGCAGGTTCAAAATCAGCCTGGACCTGCCAAACAACAATGACAAGTGCAACAAAAAATAGCCGGGCGTTGTGGCAGACACCTGCAGTCCCAGCTACTCTGGAGGTTGAGGCAAGAGAATCACTTAAGTACAAGAATTTGAGGTTGCTGTGAGCTGTGACACCATGACACTCTACCAAGGGCAACATAATGAGACTCTGCTAAAAAAAAAAAAAGATTGTTTCCTTTGATGTACAGAAGCTTTAACATTTCGTATAATCCTATTCATCTCTTTTTGCTTTTGTTGCCTATGTTTTTGGAATCATATCCAAAACAATCTTTTCCTATCCTTCTATATTTTCTTCTAGGTTTTTTTTTTTTTTTTTTTTTTTTTTACAGTTTTAGGTCTTATATATAAGTATTCACTCATTTTGAGTTGACTTTGTTTATAGTAGGAAGTAGGAGTCAATTCTGTTCTTCAGTATGTGGGTATTTAGTTTTCTCAACATATTAATTTATTTAAGAGACTGCCCTATCCCTGTTGTGTTCTTTGTACCTTTTTCAAAGATCAATTGACCATAAATCTGTAGATTTATTTCTGAGCTCTTTATTCTGTGCCATTGGTCTGTATGTCTGTTGTTATCTTAGTAGCAGGCTGTTTTGATTCTTAAAGATTTGTGGTATATTTTGAAATAAGAAAGTATAATCCTCTTAGCTTTGTTGTTCAAGATTACTTTGGCTATTTGGGTCTTTTGTGATTCTATACATATTTTAGAATTTTTTTTTTTATTTCTGTGAAAAAGGTATCCTGGAATTTTGGTAGGGATTGATTTTTAAGATTGAATCTATAAATCCCTTTGAGTAGAATGAACATTTCGACAATGTTAATTCTTCTAATACAGGAACATGGGCTATCTTTACATGTATTTGTGCATTATATAGTTTTCAATATGTAAATCTTTTACCTCCTTAGTTAAATTTATTACTGAGAATCTTTTTTTCCTTGATGCTATTATAAATGGGACTATTTTCTTTATTTTTTCAGACTGTGCATTTTTAGTGTATAGAAACACTACTGAATGTTTATATGTTGCTTTTGTATTCTGCAACTTTACTGAATTCATTTACTACTTTTACAGTTTTATTTTGTGGTGACTTTAAAGTTTCATGTGAATAAAATAATGTCATCAGCAAACAGTTATAATTTTACTTTTTTTCTATTTGAATGACTTCTGTTTGTTTTTCCTGCATAATTGTTTTTTCTAGAACTTTAAGTGCTACAGTCAATAGAAGTGGCAAGGGTGGATTTCCTTGTCTTGTTCCAGATCTTATAGGAAAGCTTCCAGCTTTTGACCATTGAGTATGATGTTTGCTATGGATTTGTTATACCACATATGTGGACTTCATTATGTTGAGTTATGTACCATCTCTACATGATATTTTGAGACTTTTTTTACTCATAAAAGGGTGTTGAATTTTGCCAACTGGCTTTTCAGCATCCATTGAAATGATACTTTCTGTCCTTCATTCTGTTAAAGTGATGTATCACATTTACAGATTTGTTGAAATAGATGTTGAAACATCCTTGCGTCCCATGTATAAATCCCATTTGATCATGATGTATGATCCTTTGGTTTGCTAGTATTTTGTTGAAGTTTTTTGCATCTGTGTTTATCAGGGATAAATTAGCCTGTAATTTTCTTTTCCTAGAATGTCAATGTCTTGTCTGGTTTTGGTATCAGGGTAAAACTGGTTTGGAAATATTTCTTCTTCTTTAATGTTTTGGAAGACTTTGAGAAAGCATGACATTAATTCTCCTTTAAAAGTTAGGTAGAATTCACCAATGAAGCCATGAGGTCCTAGGCTTTTCTTTGTTTGGAAGTTTTTGATTACACATTCAACATTCTTATTTGTTACTGGCCTGTCCAGATTTTATTTTTCTTCATGATTCAGTCTTGGTAAGTTGTATGTTTTTATAAATTTATCTATTTCATCTAGGTTATCCAATTTGATGGTGTATAGTTCATAGTAATCTATTACGATCCTTTGTATTCTGTGATATTGGCTGTAATATATCCTCTTTCATTTATGATTTTATTTATTTGAGTCTTCTTTCTTTTCTTCTTTGTTCATTTAGCTTAAGGTTTGTTGATTTTGTTTATCTTTTCATAAGCCAACTTACAGTTTTATTGATCTTTTCTAATTTTTTTCTAGTTTTAAGATATTAAGCCCCACTTGAATAGTAACTATTGTCATTTAGGATGCAAATTGAAATACATAATGGAAATTTGACTGTGTAAGTGATATCCAAGAGAATAGAATCACAGTCATGTCCTGTTTAGATATAGTACCAGGAGATAAATTCAGATTTTTTTTATAGAAAAAAGGATTTCAGAAAATATTTTGAGCAAATATTTGATTCCTACAAAGCAAAGAGCTGCAGATAGGATGGGAGTGAGGGTAAAGTGGCTAACAGTGAAAAGAAATTTCTCTCTCTTTGGGAAAAATCAGCAAATATTCAATAATGATATGGTGTTACACAGAAAGCTCATTGCGTGATTTATTCTAATGTATTTAAATGCACAAAAAATTGTATGTGATAAGTTAAATAGGCCAAGGCTAAGAGAGTAGTATTTAGATGTTCAATGTTTTGATTTTTGTTGTTCTAATGGGTTTACTTCTTTAGATAATATGACCGAGGTACATATGCTGTGGATCAGGAAACCACCTGCTCAGATCTCTCTTGAGGGTTGTCCGCAGCTTCACACTGTGGTACCTACAGATGCTCCACCTGCCAGACCATCCTGCCCAGTGCTGCTCCCAGCCACTGACACCAGCTCCGGGTAGTGGCACCAGCTCCCTCTGCCCAATTCAGGATTACTCTTACAAGCAACTTTTTGCTAAGGGACTCTCCATTGGCCTTGTTAAAATTGGCCTGTTATGATCTCACACTTTTGTTCCACGTTCATCCGTGGAGTCGAAGAGCTCTTGGATCTTAGATTTAATACACCTGCTTTACAGAAGCTAGAATAACTAGCATTATCTGGATTTCCTCTGATTCTCCTTCCTTCTTCTCCTTTCTAGAAAGTCTTGAATTTTAAAACTATTAAGTCAAGGTGGACGAATGTCAGAACGTTCCTGCAAAACAATATCAGCTTCCTTCTGAGGATACTCAGTACAAAATCTGTGTGTCCTGTGACTCACTTTCCATGCAGCTAAAACATTCCAAGGAAAACTGACAATCCTGTGTGGAAATAGCATGGGCTTCTACAACAGGAAGGATGTTGTTTGTTTTTTTTTCCACCCAATTTTTGTTGACATGGCGTTTTCGCTTATTTGCATCATGACTATGGGCAAATCAGTTAACTTCAGCTTTGTTGTCTTTCCCCCCCAAATAGAAAAACATTTCTCAAAATCACTGGTGGCCCACACTGCATGTCTATCTTTGATTGTCAAAGGTCTGATGATTTTAAGATTTCTGGTACTAATGCAGGCAAATTCCCAATTCATCTGTATGTGACATAATTTACCCTTATGCAAATTTGACTGTGCAAATTATTTGATTATTTATAATGTGGAAATGAAAGGATGCATTGAGACTTAATAAGAGGTTCTATAATTCAAACACAAAGAAAGCATTTCAGGGGACGTTGGTGTCTTCATATGATCATAAAGACGGGATTGCTTTTGGTGCTGTGTGGGGGGCTGTGACACACAGTGTCAAGGGAAGGCCAACCCTGACTTCAGTGAGGAGAGGGAGAATGGCCGCAGCTCAGGGACGCACACGTCCACCAGTCAGAGGAGAAACCACAGTGAATCCAGTAAGAGAAGGGTGGTGAGGATGAGCCAGTTCAGGAAAAGGCATTGGTGTGGAAAGATTTGAGAAACCGGGCAGCTGAATTATAGAACACTTTAAAAAACTGAGAGAAGCTAGTTACTTTCAATGTTTCACTTTTGGTGTTTGGAGACATGACAAGACTTATGGGGAACAGGAAGATGAAATCAGAGGGGGGGTGGCGGAGAGGAAGGGAGGGGAGAATTCCCATTTGTTGAACGCTGCTTATTTGACTTTTGTGTGATATTCCCTGTGCTATTCCAAGCTTATTACGGCAATGGTTGATTTGCTCATTTCAAACCATGGTCTTTAATAGGGGGCATTAGGGACTAAATAAGGAAATAAATGGGTTTTGATTTTCCTCACTCAACTGTGTAATCTTGTAAATTTCTAACTACGCCATCAAGTGGATGTCCCAGGTGAAGATTAAATGATAAAGCCTGTGGTGCCTAGAATAGAGTATAGAATAGATAAAATGCTGCTTCCAATGCTTTCCCCTCTTGCTTTTGAAAGGCTGTGTCAATGCACTAGTGAGGTCACAGAAGGCCCACGTTGCCCACGCTGCAGTGATACGGGGACAGGATGAGTGTGTGTCTGAGTGCAGAGAAGGGGTTTCCCTTCCTCTGCCCCCTCTCTTTCCCTCCCTCTCACTCTCTCACTCCCTCCCTCTCCTTCCTCCCTTTCTCTCCCTTTCTCTCTCCCCCTCCCTCTTTCTCCTTCCCTCCCTCTCCCTCCCTGACTCTCCCTTTCCCTCCCTCCCTCCCACTTCCCCTCTCTCTGCTCTCTCTCCCCTTCCCTCTCTTTCTAGTTTCCTCTCTCTCTCCCTCCTTTCCTCTCCCTCTCCCCCTCCCCCCTTTCTCTCTCCCCCTCCCCATCCCTCTCTCCCCCTCTCCTTCTCTCTCCCTCCTTCTTCCCTCTCTTCTCCTCTCTTGCTCCCTCCCTCTCTCTCCCCTCACTTCTCACTCTCTCCCTCTCTCTCTGTTTGGTTTATTTGTTCCAAGAGAGTTCCTGGCCTTTAGTACTTGCTCAGTAAATATTTGCTAAATTAAATAATTACATTCAGGGGTTTTTTGTGTGTGGTTTTTGGCCCAGGGCTGGGTTTAAACCCACCACCCCAGCGTATGGGGCCTGCGCCCTACTCCTTTGAGCCACAAGCACCACCCTTACATTCCGTTTTATTATTGAATTCTTTTTATTGACTTCATAATGTCCTGCATAAAGTAAAAAACGAACAAAACAAACCATTATTGGTATCACTACTGAGAAATATCAATATAATCTCATTACCACCCAGAGCAGCTAAATCTCCATATTCTGGGAAAACAAACAGTATCCCTAACAGAACAGCACTGAAATCAAGCCTGTTCCTCTTTGCTACATGGATTGCAGGGCACTTTGGCATCTATTTTCAGAAGGAAAATGGTGAGAGGAAAGAAGTATATGACTTCATGGCACATGGGGGGGTATGATGCCTGGGGAGGGCTGGGGAGGTATAATGCCTGTCCAGGGCTGTGGGCAGCGTGAGATGGGGAGATTCGTTACAGCCTGCTCCCCCTTTCTATCTTTGGACCATTCACACATCCACACAAAAGGGTAAAAGTTGATCCAAAATGTAGTATATTTGAGGGCTTGGGAACATTTTACATCCTTTCAGAAGCTAAAAGCCTGTTCATCTGTTGACTCCTACATTTACCCTCCACATACATTGGCTGGAACCCCGCCCCCCCCAGGAAATTGATGTTATCTCGTTGCCTTATGAAGAAAAATTACACTCTGACTCTCTTTGGGAGAAGGAAGGAATAAATCTTCAGAGCAGGGTAACTACTTGTCGGGGCCCTCATCGTGGGAACTACGATTCGAACAGAGAGAAATGACATGAATCCCGCACAGATCACAAAGCCCAAGCCTCAGTTTCTCTCTTGCCTCTTATTTATGTCTCCGTCCCTAGAGCAGATGATAGTGTTGGACACGCGGCCAGTGCTCAGACGCTTTGCGAGTAATGAACAATAACGAATTTCGCACCCACGTCCCGGGGTGACAGTGTCGTGGGTGCTGGAGGCGTCAGGCTTAATGTCTCCCAGCAGGTGATGAAAAGCCGTGTCATGTGCTTGAGAGAACCCTAAAAATGACAAGTTCCACATACATGCTGCAGTGCGATGGAGAGGTGATACAATGAAGAAAACAAATATTTCCATGTATTCTTTTTGGAAGAAAAACTTCCCACCTAAATGTGAAGACTAAATTGGGTCAGCTGGGGTTTCTAGAGAGGGACAGTTTAAACCTGCTCCCCTCCAAGCCCGTCAGTGTCAGCTTTCTTTTGACCTCAGCTGTAAGAGTTTCTGCCTATCGATAGCCAGGGTCCTTCCCAAGGCTTCAGTTCAAAGATTCATACCAACTCTCATAGTAAGAAGAGGGTTTGGAACTGATTTTGTAATCAGCCCCTTTTCTTTGCTAAGCATGGTTGGCAGATAAAACAGAGGGCTTAGAAAAAAGGGCAGTGGAAACTTCGGCCGCTGCCCTCTTCTTCCCGGGAGAACACAAAGGGAAAAATATTGCAACCTATTTTTTTTTTTTTTTGAAAGCTTATTTTCAGAGCCCCTTACAGAAGAGGTCAGAACATAGGAGGTCATTTTGTTTTATTTTTAAAATTTCTTCCTGTAATCTATCCGCTGATAAAAAGCAGAGCTCTGGATATGATATTGAGAGTTTCCAGAGTTGGAAAGCTTACACGAATCAAGATTTAAAAGAGGACAATTAATGGGCTTGTTTGTGCTTATTTTTTCCGTTTGCCACACCCACTCTCTCTTGGTTTTCATGTTTTGTGAAGCTAATGAAACGTGATAAAAATCTTAATTTTGTTAGTGTCATTAAAGTCCAAGGTAGTTCTACGGATATATTTTTAGGAAAAGCAGAGTCTGGATGTATGGATAATTCCTGCTGTCTTTAGGGTGGTGCCATGGAGCCACAAAATTGACTTTTAATCTCGAATTTGAATATAAACTCTAGGTTCTGGGTGATTTTTAAATACCTTGGATAATATATGGTTTTTTTTCCTTTCTGAATTCCCAAGGACTAAAGGATGATTATACAAAGACAATGATTTAAGCTATTTTGTATCATTATATGTTGTCTTTCCCTTTTCCAACATAATCTGTTTTTACATGTTCTTTTCTGTTTCTACGTCTTTCATTTTAGTGTCCCATTGTCATCAATGCACGTGAAATACCATACTAAGATGATCTCCGAATAGCGTAGGAATTTAAAAAATTACTTAAAATATTCAATTTTCAAAAGTAAATATTGAGTTCTTTTACGTTTCTCCTTTGTCTCTAGCTAGCCCATAAATAAAATTGGTGGTAGTGTCATGTCCTATCCACGACAGCTCAGCTGGCACGTGTGCTGGGACTTCAGCAGAGGCCTGGCAGTGCAGGGAAGGTGTCAGTAAGGCCTGGTTCCAGGGGCTTGGGAGTTATGTGTGTTGTAGGTTCCCCTGGCTAGTGCTTCAGTTCAAATTAAAGTTCCTAAAGGGAAAGGGAGATTTCAGATTCAAGGTAACAAGAACCAAGTCAGTAGTAGAGCCTAAGTGCGGTGAAGTTCGATTTCAGCTGAAGATTTTGTCCAGCATGGTAAATGGACAGGCAGTTAAGCAGCAGCCCAGGCTAGGGGCTCGGTACTTATGGAAGGGGTGTGAGTGTGTGTGTGTGTGAGAGTGGGTGTGGGAGTGGGAGTGTGTGCGCATGTGAGCAGGTGTATGAGTGCTTGTGAGTGTGATTGTATACGCATGTGTGTGCGTGTGTGTGCATGTGTGTTGTGGTGGAAAGAGAATGAACTGGAGAGGAAGGTTACAAGTAGAAGGCATACATATATTTAGGCAGCAGGGTTTAATTATATCCTGCAGCTGTGCACCCAAGCCTGTTGGAATGCAGACTGCCATGGCGAGGGCTGTCTCAGTAGCTAAGCTGAGCAGAGCCTGGAAGTTCAATGAAGGCAACGCCTGCAGGCGAGACGGGCTGGAGAAGTTAGTTACTAACTGGTCCATCCTGAAAGCAACCCGGATAAGAACATATGACCTTGAAGTGTCTGCCTCTGAGAATGCCCTTCCTCCACTTGCCATGGGTTTTAATATCCTTTAACCCACTCTTCACGGTGGAGTCATAATATAACTACATGAATATTACAACCGACCCAAGTGTGATAGAACATAAAACATGATAGTGCATAAAGAAAAGAAAGCTACATTTCATTGTATTTCTTTGTGATATGTAAATGGCATAGCATTTTCATCAAGGTAGAAGTTGAAAATCATTGTAAACCATGACTACTATCCCATAGAGATGTTTACCATTACTGCCTCAGTCTATATTCTACTAATAAAGATTCTTGTCTTTATTTGGGGTGGGAGATGTTGTCATTATAATATTTATACTTTTTGGTGCTACTGACCAGATTCAATGTTCTGCAAAGAAAACTGGGCTCTACTCTGTGACAGAGACTACTGATTTCCACAAATTCCATTTTCTTTTCTTGCTCAGATAGAAAAAGTATGTTTCACAGCATCCCTTGAAGTCAGGTTGGTGCTGGGTAACTGAGTTTGGCCACAGAATGGGGACAGATGGGCTGTCCATAATTTGCAGTCTATGAGAATATGTATTAAGACCCCAGAGGAGACCTTCCCACTTTCTCCCATGTGGGGATGTAAAAAATGTTTGCTGAGCCACATCTAACTGCCATGTGAGCAAAAAATAGTTTTTTGCGTGTGATAAGCCACTAAGATTTGAGGGTTGGTTTAGCCTTTCCTAGAGTCAAGACGGATAATCTTACTTTTTAATGGGGGAGATAGGCAAATGTACTGAGTTCCACTTATAAGAAAGTCAATGACAGAGAAGGGGAAGTTACACACTAGTCTATGAAATCAACTGGGAAAGGAAATGAGAATCTTAAAGCTAAATGCAAGTAATGTCAGCTTCTTTAGTATGTCAGTTATTTATTTTTCTGTAGCATATTATTACAAACTTAGTGGCTAACAACAGCAAACATTTGAGTCAGAATCTGGGAGCAGCTCAGCGGGATCGGGTCTCAAACATGATTACAATTAAATGTCAGTCAAGCCTGCAGGCACCTGAAGGTCTTCCCAAGGCTGGAGGCTGCAGTTAATAACCCAGGCAACTCTCCCTAGGACTGTTCACAGCAGGGCAGCAAATTCACCCCAGAGGAAGGGACACAGGTGTGAGCGATAGAAGCCACATTGTCTCTCCTCTTGGAAGTGACAAATCAAGAGTGTCCAGTTCTGATTCTGACTTCTCTGAGCGTGGTCACATTTCACATGATAAGAGCACAGTCTCCTACTCAACTTGAGAGCCAGGCTGCCTCAGCCTCAGACTCCAGCTGGGCGCTGGGGGGATTCCAGGCCTCCTGCACGTCTGACCAACGGACTACAAATTCATGGGTTCTCACTACCCCCTCAGGTTCCATAATTTGCCAGAATGACTCACAGAGCTCCGGGTTGCTCTGTAATTATGATTACAGTTTTGTTGTAAAGTTTTGTCTGTTGACAAATCAGAACCAGTCAAATGAAGAGATCTGGAAGGGATTTGACAAGGTCTGCAAGACGCTGCCTCCTACATACCTTACAAAACCAAACAAAAATATCCATACATCATGCTTGGATTTCTTACAAAATATAAAGCACTTTCACATAGTAGGCATTCAGCAAATTTTGGGGGGTATAAAGTAAAATATAGAAAACTAAAAATGTATGTTTTTACCTGGAAAAATGAATTATGGTGTGTAGTTGAAAATTATCTTTGCTTCTACTTAGTTTACAGACACCAGTATTTAAGAAAGAAACATCATGGGAATGCGAATTTCATTGGGTAAAGTTTTTAAAAACAATTTTCTATTGTATACAAGTGAGGACAAAAGTGTTTAGCAAGAAAGTTTTATAAGCTGTTCCAAAATGAATGAAAGAGAAACAAAGACCGCAATTAAAAACAAAGCAAAACAACACAGCATATAAAAGCAGAATCTTTTTTGTTTTTATTTGGCTCTCATTTTTAGATCAGTGTGCCTGAGTTAAGGGACATTTTTCTGCTTAATGCAATTGATCTTCCCCCTTCCTAATTAGCCAGGAAATTAACTTTAAGTATAATCTTTCCACTTGATTACAAAGTAAAAAGACTTAAAGAAAGTTTAAGAACAACCAGAATTAATCTTTAACCAAAGTTAGAATAGCAATTCAGGCCTGTGGCTCAATAATTAATGAATGCAGTATATTTAAATAAATATCTTTATTTAAATCTTTATTTCTTTAATCATGAATTTAAACCTGATGACCTTGGATATCATATCACGTATTTAGAACATTTAACTTAGTATGTCTTGTCTGAAAATTAGATATGCATATTTACTTATTTTATTCCATATTCACATATTTTTATAGTCCTCAGAATTAAAATTTTTCCTTCCTGCGGCTTAATAATATATAAACCTTTGAGTAATTGTGTTGACTGTTTTTTTTAAAGTAGTCTTTAAAAATGGCCCAAAGGACCAAAAGGGAATATGCTCTTTTATAAAATTATTTGTTTTCAGAATTATTTATGAGTAGCAGAGGTTTTTGAAAGTAAAAAAAAAACATTATTCTTTGTCTCTTTTGTGTGAAGTAAAATGTCATATATAGTGCAGTAAAAATCTCTCAAGAAATCCAACTTTATGATTTTGAGTTGCTTATTTAGGGAATTACCTAAAAACACAAACTAGCTTATTTTCAAGTCATCCTGGATTGATTTTCAGCAATTTTCTGGCAACGTAGATGAAACATGGATAGAGAACATTGAGGGGCCAGCAGGGCTTATGAGAATTATTTTATTTATATCCATGAGCAGACAAAGATCAAGGGTATTTTTTAAATAAATCAAGCAGGCAGGAGAAAAACCAGACAATTATGACTTGATGACAAAAGTCACATTTTCTTGCCTGGATATTCAGATAACAGATTACGAGGTCCCATGAAAACAGGATTCCTGTATCAAAGCCTCTCAATTTAACTGTAGTCTTTGGGCTGTTTGGATTAGTAGATTTCTGAGATATTTTGCTATACACTTCTCTAAGGTTTTATTGCAAGAAATATAAAGAAATTCAAGTCTAGTCCAAGAATTAAAAAATCTGCAGCAAATCTCTCTATCTTTCATCAGGTTTCATTTTGATGAAATCTAGGAGTCTGTCTAGGAGATAGGCTGGCCCAGCAGTGCATGATGGCATGAATTGCAGTGGCTTTGATAGGAAACAGAGCAGGGCCTAAAAAACGACTTTAAAAGATATCGCATCTCTGGGCTTCGAAAGAGTGAATTAAGTGATGGTATCTGGGCTAGGATGCCAGTTCAGTAGTGGAATGGGAGTGAAGCCAGATTGTTTAGGACACAGGAGGCCATGGATAAAAGTGGTCACGGTCTTCTATGAAAAAAAGGACAGTCCTGGGCTGTAAGTTTGGCTAATAAAGTACCCTCCCCCACCAAAGAAGGATGGAGGGCTGTCTCCTTAGTTTTGTGTCTGTTTGTACTTCTTCCTTCTTGGCAGAGTCTTTTCCCTCAGAGCACTCCAGAACATAAATAGAGGAAATGGTCATAAAGAAGTTCCAGCTTACAATTAAGAGGGAGAACCATGCTTACCATAATCCTGATAATTGTGTTCATGTGAATTCCCACCAACCTCAGCTGCCAGACCTGAAGCACTCATACCCCCGCGCAGGGCCTGCGGGGTAGTGTGTGTGTTGTGAGAATGCCAGGCCCGTGGATCCAAAGCTGAGGGAGATAAGGTCAAAGGTAGAGAAGCTGGTATGTGCAACTGGGGCCTGCAAGGAGCTCCCTTTTGTTCCAGGTTTTTATTTAACCAAAACTGCAGAACTTCAGTCAAATGCCATTCATAGAAACTGTCAATGACTCAATAAACGATCTTGTTAATTTCAATGTATACCATTTCTTTCTAAACCATTTTCATATTTTTGGTTCCATGGTTGTTACTTCCATTTTTATTTTATGTCTGTGCTTTTTACTAGTTGGGCTGATGAAAACTATTTACAGGTAATTTTATTGTAGAAGAAACTACATCAGCACACCATGTGACAATTACAAATAAAGCTTATAACAATCTGGAGAATGAAATAATAAGAAGAAAATTAATTAGATCAGACTCACACTGTCATATTCAACTTACATTAAAGCTTGATTTCCATAGTTGAAATATTTTAGGGGCTGGGCATGGTGGCTTACACCTGTAATCCTATTACTCTGGGAGGCTGAGGTGGCTGAATTGCTTGAGCTCAGGAGTTCAAGACCAGCTTCAGCAAGAGCAAGACCCCTTTTCTACTAAAAATAGAAAAATTAGCCAGGTATGGTGGTAGGCACCTATAGTTTCAGCTGCTTGGAAGACCGAGGCAGGAGGATCACTTGAACCCAACAGTTTGAGGTTGCTATGAGTTATGACACTATAGCGCTTTACCCAGGGCGACAGAGTGAGACTTAATAAAAGAGAAAGAGGGAGAGGGAGAGGGGGAGGGGGAGGGGGAGGGGGAGAGAGAGAGAAAAGGAAGGAAGGAAGGAAGGAAGGACAGACTTTAGGGACTATAATGCTAAAAAATATTTTCATAGATTATTTTTTCTTGACTTCTATATGATTAAATTTGAAACTTGAATATTAAAGTAAACTTTTAATTTACACTAAGATTAAACTTTAATATTGCATGAAGATGTAATAGAAGTTTTCTCTACTTGAAAGTAGTAGCAGTTCTTTCTAGCTGTTGAGCAGTAGGACTCACTAGGCTTTTCTTTATTTGTGCTGTATTTATATTTTTTATTGTTTGTGCAAATTTTGTTACACGTATACATGCATAATGAGTAGTGGTCAGTAAGGGTATTGGGGTGTCTACCACCCAAGTACAAACATTTTTGCTAAGTAGAGTCATCCTTCTCCGTCAGACCTTCAATTTATTCCTTTTTTCTCGCTGTATACTTTACTTTTTAATCCACTTCTCTTCCTCTTTTCTCATTCTCCCTATGCTCACCTTTCCCAATCTTTGTATTCAATTTTCCACCTTCTACCTCCACATGCTCAAATTTTTAGCTTCCACACATAAGACAGAACGTGTACTACTTATGTTTTCATGCCTGGCTTATTTCACTTAAAGTAATGACCTCCAGTTCCATTCATGCTGCTGCAAATGACATGATTTAATCCTTTTTATGGATAAATAATATCCAACATCTCACATTTTCTTTATCCATAATCCACTGATAGACATTTAGGTTGACTTCATATCCTTACTATTGTGAATAGTGTTGTAATAAACATGTAAGTGCAGGTATACCTTTGATATATTGATTTCATTTCATTTTTATATGTCCCCCTTAGTGAGATTGCTAAACTGAATGGTAATCCTACTTTTGGGTTTTTGAGAAATCTCCATACTATGGTCTATGTGGCTGACTAGTTCTCATTTCTCACCAACAATGCAAGAGAGTTCCCTTTTCTCTGCGTCCGCACTGATAGCTGGGTTTTTGTGTCTTTTTGTTTTTTTGGTCTTTTTAATAATAGCCATTCTGACTGGAGTAAGATGATATCTCAGTGTGGTTTTGATTTGCATTTTTTCCGATGATTAATGATGTTGAACATTTTTTTCATATGCCAATTGGCCATTTTGGTCTTCTTTTGAGAAATGTCTATTCATGTATTTTGCCCACTTTTTAGTAAGATTACTTGTTTTTTTTTGTCTGAGTCTTTTGAGTTTCTCGTATAGTCCTGCTATTATTGGATAAATAATTTTCAAATATTTTCTAACATTCAGCAAGGCGTCTCTTTACTCTGTTGATATTTCTCCTGTATGCAGAAGCTTTTTAGTTTAACTTCAAGACCTATTTGTCTATTTTTCTGTTTGTTTTATTTGTTTTTGAGGTTTTGGTCATGAATTCTTTGCCTAGATCAGTTGTTCTCAACCTGTGGGTCATGACCCCTTTTTAACAGTGAAAATACATTACGGCATTAGGAAGGTTGAGAACCACTGGCTTAGATCAATATCCAGTAGAATATTCCCTGTTTTTTTCTAGCATTTTTTATTAAAGTTTTGAGTCTCACATTAAATCTTTAATTTATTTCAAGTAGATTTTATATCTGGTGAGGGAGAGGGATTCACTCTCCATCTTCTACATGTGGCTATCTACTTATTTTCAAGAGAGTGTCCTTTCCCCAATGTAAGTTCTTGTCGGCCTTGTTGAAAATCTGTTGACTGTAAACATGTGGCTTTATTGCTGGATTGTCTCTTCTGTTCCATTGGTCTGCACATCTATTTTTATACAAATACAATGCTGTTTTGGTTACTGTAGCCTTGTAATATATTTTGAAGTCATGTAATATGATGCCTCCAGCCTTATTCTTATTGCACAAGATTGATTTTCCTATTCAGGCTCCTTTATGGTTCTATATGCATTTTTTTTTTCCTGAGACAGAGCCACAAGCTGTCACCCTGGGTAGAATGCTGCGGCATCACAGCTCACAGCAACCTCCAACTCCTGGGCTCAACAATTCTCCTTCCTCTGTCTCCCAAGTAGTTGGTACTACAGACGCCTGGCACAATGCCCGGCTAATTTTTGGTTGCGGCCATCATTGTTGTTTGGTGAGCCTGGGCTGGATTTGAACCTGCCAGCTCAGGTGTATGTGGCTGGTGCCTTAGCCACTTGAGCCACAGGTGCAGAGCCTCTATATGAATTTTAGGATTATTTTTTCTAATTCTGTGAAGAATGACTTTGTAACCTGTATTGATGCAGGTTGTGTTGACTCTGTAGATTGCTTTGGATAATATGTTTATTTTAATGATACTGATTCTTAAGATCCATAAGAATGAGGTTTGTTTTTTTTTTAAATGTATTAGTGACATCTTCCAATTTTTTTATCTCATTTATTTTTTATTTATTTATATTCATGGGGGTACCAGTGCATTTTGTTACATTGATAGACTGCAACATGGTGAAGTCAGGGCCTCTGGGGCATATATCATTGAAGCAATGCATATTGTACCAAGAAATCTTGTACTACCAAGCAATCTGTCATCATCTATCCTCTCCCACCCTCCCAAACATATGCTCTTTAACCTCCCTAGTTAAATTTATTCCTAGGTGTTTTAAATTATTTTTGTGGCTATTATAAATGTAATTACCTCCTTGACCTTTTTGCTTGGCTAGATTGTTATTGGTATATACAGATGTAATTGATTTTTGCATGTTGCTTTTGTGTGTTTCAACTTCACTGAATTAATTTATCAAATCTCGAAGTTTTTTGGTGGGGTCTTCAGGATTTTCTAAATATAAGATTATATCATCTGCAAAGAAGGACAGTTTGACTTCATCATTTCCAATTTTGGTACCTTTTATTTCTGTCGCTTTCTGATTGCTCTGAGCAGGACTGACAGCATTATGTTGAACAGAAGTGGTGAAAGTGGGCATCCTTGTCTTTTTCCAGTTTGTGCAGGAAAGGCTTTCAATTTTTCACCACTCAGTATGATGTTAGCTGTGGGTTTGTCGTATATGGACTTCATTGTTTTGAAGTATGTTCTTTCTATGCCTAATTTGTTAAGTGCTTTTTTTCATGAGGAAATATTAATTTTTATCAAATGCTTTTCTGAATCTCTTCAGATGATCACATGGTTTTTGATTTTTATTCTTTTGATGTGATGTGTTGTGTTTATTGATTGGCATATTTTAAACCATCCTTCCATCCCTTGTATAAATCCCAGTTGTTCATGTTGTCTTACTTTTCCAATGTGCTCTTGGATTCAGTTTGCTGGTATTTTATTGGGATTTTTGCATCAGTGATATTGACTTGTAGGATGCTTCCTTCCTAAGGCTCTTCCTTTCCTTTCTTTTCTCTTTTCCTTCCCTTCTCTCCTCCCGCCCCCACCCCTTTTCTGTGTATTCTTGTCTGGTTTTGATAGCAGGATGATGTTGGTTTTGTAGAATGACTTAGGGAGAATTGTCTGTTCTTTTTTTTTTTTTTGAATAGTTTCAGGAGGATTGGTACTTGTTTAACATCAGAGATTTGGTAGAATCTGGCCGTGAACCCCTGCAGTCTTGAGCTTTTCTTTGTTGGGCAAAGAACAACTCAAGAAAGTTGAGTTGGCTTTAGTGCCATTTCACTGCATTCTGAGAAGATAATATAATTTAAATTTTTTTTGTTTTCATCTCTTAAAACTTATATTGTGACCTAACATGTTCTACTTTGGAGAATGGTCCATGCACTGATGAAAAGAATGTATATTTTGCAGTTAGTTATTAGACAGAATGTTCTGTAAATATTCATTAGCTCCCTTTGGTTAAAAGTCCAGTTTAAATCCAATCTTTCTTTATTGATTTTCTGTCCAGATGATACGTCTAATGCTGACAATGGGGTGTTGAATTTCTGAACTATTATTTTATTGCAGTCCATCTCTCTCTTTAGGTTTAGTAATATTTGTCTTATGAATTTGTGTGGGTAAGTATACACCAAGAGTTATTATGTCCTCTTATGGATCAATGCTTTTGTCATTATATAGTGACCGTTTTTTGTCTTTCATGGCACAAAAAGGTCTTTTTTATCCGGTTTTATCCAATTAAGTATTGCTACTTCTGCTCACTTTTGATTTCCATTTGCATGAAATATCGTTTTTCATTGTTTTTCTTTCATGCTCTGTGTCATTACTAATAGGGTGAGTTTCTTGTAAACAGTATATAATTATATCACTTTTTTTTTGATATCCCAAAACTTATATTTTTTGGGTTGTCCACCCCAAATTTTGTCAGTAAAATAACTGATGGGTATAATGATACTGAGAAACCACAAAATTCTTTTGAACTACTAAAAACTAAAATTTTCCCGTGTTTCTTAACATTATGTTATACTATATTCCTAATGTCTCCATAAGTAATTCATAAAGAGTATGTGACTCTTCACAATGTGGAATGTTTGATTCCTAACAATATTTAATCTACTTATATTAACTTTACACTGCTATGCACAAACCCAACTTTTATTTTTTTTTATTTTTACATATACAGGTGTTAATTAGGTTTCCACTTTTTGCCTTCACAGGATTTAAAAGGCTTAAAATTTAATTACAATAACAATGTTTAAGATGAGGACTAGAAAAAAAAACATGTTTTAATCCATGTAACTTCAATATTTTTTTAATGGAGAATTAAGTCTGTTTGTTTTCAAGATAATTGGTACTATGTGAGACTTTATTTCTTTCATATTATTAATTATTTTTTGCTTGTTACATACATGTTCTATTCCCTTTCCCCCCTCTTATCATTTTTATTTGTTGTTTGGTTAATTTCTATAGTGATCCCACTTATGTTCTTTCTCTCCCTTTGTGTCATTGCTTTTCTAGTGTGTTTTATACTTTCATGTGTTTTGTTTGTTTGTTTGTTTTTGAGATAGAACGTCAAGCTGTTGCCCTGGGTCGAGTGCTGTGGCATCAAAGCTCACAGCAACCTCCAACTCCTGGGCTCTAGCAAGTCTCCTGCCTCCAC
>CAUYRH010150274.1:0-21228 GCA_963574655.1 Perodicticus potto | reverse complement strand
TAAGAACACCTAAAGTTGTTAGTTATTCAGAATAATGTTTCTCTGCATAGACAATTGAGGATGATCCAGTTATTCTCCCCTTTACAGTGTGGATCAGCTCATCTGCCAGATAATTTTCTTTTTGATTTCTGATTCATGAATGCTAGAACAGATCCTGTACTACAGATACAACAAAATGTGACTGGGATGTTTCCTTTATTTAACATCCATGCTCTTTTGTTTTGTCTCCATTGATTTTATTATATGTATTTTGTATAAGCCACTTAAATAACTTGGAACAAAATACACAGTTTGTAACAAATGTAAAACTACCTTATTCGGTGAAATAAATGAAATTGTTCAAGTAAAAATCATTGAAAGTCACCTATTAAGTACTATAAGAAATTAAAACCAATAATATGTATAGCTTTTTCATGTCAAATGTGATATTCACGAATTTTGTATTTACTTCAAGAAGGTTTGCAGATTTTAGATACCTAAAAAAAGTATACCTTTAATCTCTGTACACCTGGCCTTCTATAATTATCTGGGTATTTGAATATGGACGACTTTGTCCTTTGATTTTAAGCACAGCGATTCTGTTGAGAAGGTAGAAACTAGGTGTTTCCTTCCCTTTCTGCCTTGAGTTGCATTGTGATCCCACCATGGTCCAGGTAGCCCCCACCGCTGAATGGCCCAGGCTTCCAGGCTTCACTAGTAGACTCAAAAAATACATACCGAATAGAAGTGAATGAGGTTATGAAATACAAAAAACATGCTGATGGTCCCATATAAGGAGGAAGTTGGACTAGCCCTAGCCAACTTCCTGGCCGCCTGGTTTGTTTTTTTTCTTTTTTTTGAGACAGTCTCACTATGTCACCCTCAGTAGAGTGCTATGGCGTCACAGCTCACAGCAACCTCAAACTCTTGGGCACTAGCGATTCTCTTGCCCCATCCTCCCAAATAGCTGGGACTACAGGCTCCTGCCACAACACCTGCCTATTTTTTGGTTGTAGTTGTCATCGTTTGGCAGGCCCAGGCTAGATTCGAACCTGCCAACTCCGGTGTATGTGGCTGGCACCTTAGCCACTAAGCTACAGGCGCTGAGTCCCCCTGGTCTTTTAGAATCTATATGGACAACAGGCAGCAAAAAGGTGGGGGCATCTCCACCTTTGTGGCCCCTCCCACTGTCAACACCTTCCTGGGATCCCGGATGTATGAGGTGGAGCTATAAAAGAGCACAAACAAAACAAGTTATCAAACATGAACATTCTCAGTTTACCATTCTTCACCTTCATGCTTTTATCTCTGCCCTCTTCTCTCTGAAGAGTAGGCCTTTTTCTATCATTATTAGGCTAATCCTTTCACTTGTCTCCCGTGACATCTTTGCGCCTTAACTTTCTCATCTGTAAAATGGGGATGATTCATACTTCTTAGAATTAGGAGATAACGAAATGGCAAGGGGTAAATAAACTTGCCTGCATAAAGCAGGTGTTAGGTGTTTCTCTTTTCTTCTTGACCCGCTTCTCCAAAGGAAACTCAGTCCATCAGCTTTGGGGTAACACCTGCATCTCTTCCTACCTCTCTGGCTTCCCTTTCTTGGTCTTGAAGGACACTCTTTTATCTACCCTTCCAATGCCTGTTTCTGCCCTCAGCCTTCATCTCCTTACTCTCCACTCTTCCTGTGTGATCTCACTTATGTGCAGAGCTTCAGATCCCATCTGCAGGATAATGAATTTTAAATCCCAAGCCTAAATTTGTCTCCTGAGCTCCAGACCTTCCTTTCCTTCTCTTTCCATATCCACCTACCTTCCTTTAATTCTTTTCCTTCCTTCCCACATTCTTTCATTCTGTAAATACCTATTGAGATCCTGCTATGGGCTTGGCTTGCCAACTGTATGTCTCCTCCAGGATGTTCCACAGAGACCTCAAATTCAACACCTGAAAGTCTCAACTTTTTCCCCCAAAATCTACCTCTCTCCCAATGACTATTTTACCAGCAAGACAGTGCCTAATTAGAAATGGGAGTCACTCTGCCTAATTAGAAATGGGAGTCACTCTGACTGTTTCCTCCCTTTCATTCATCAAGGCTCATCATTGTGGCCTCCCTTGAACCATCTTCAGTTTGTATCCTTAACCTTTTCACCAAACCACCTCCCTAGTTCCAGCCCTTGTCATTTTTTCTTTTGCTTTCTTTTCTTTCTTTTTTTTAAGAGAGAGAGTCTCACTTTGTCACCCCTGATAGACTGACATGGCATCACAGCTCACAGCAACCTCTAGCTCTTGGGCTTAGGTGATTCTCTTGACTCAGCCTTCCAAGTAGCTGGGGCTACAGGCACCCTCCACAAAGCCCAGCTATTTTTTGTTGCAGTTTGGCCAGGGCCAGGTTCTAACCTGCCACCCTCATTATATGGCACCGGCGCCCTACTCACTGAGCCACAGGCGCCACCCACCTTTGCCATTTTCTTACCTATATGACTCCAATGGCCCTTGAACTGATCTTCCAGCCTCCGGTGTTCTGCAATTCCAGATCGTGATCCACAATGTGGCCAGATGGGAGGATACAAAATACACATGTGATCACAGTGCTTCCCAGCTACAAAGTATTCAATGGTCCCCCAGGGCCTCTGGCAAGGGTAAGGTCCACACTCTTCAGCATGGTGTACCAGGCCTGCAGGAGATGATCCCTGTTGGAATCACTCTGTGAAGAGTTTTTATGTTTTTCTACTCTTAATAGGAGGAGCTGCTAAAAGCACTTAATATATATGAGATCTGAAAGGGCTTATTTATCACTGAGATTTGGCATAGTAGAATGTAAGGGAAAAATAAATCTTTTAAATCAAATTTGAAAAATCTTTCATCATGGATAAGTGGTATGACAGGCGCCTTTCTGAAAATTATCTAGGAACAGGTATAAATGCTCTTTTTTCCTTTAGCATTAGCATTAGAGTTTTGGGTTTTTTTGCTTTAATTTTACTTTTTCTTAAATCTTTTTTAAGAGACATGGTCTCACTTTGTCTCCTGGGCTAGAAGCAGTGGTGTCATCAGAGCTCACTGCAGCCTGGAACTCCTGGGCTCAAGCTATCTTCCTGCTTCAGCCTCCCAAGTACTTGTGACTACAGCTTTGTGCTACTATGCCCAGCTAACCTTTCACCGTAAGGATAAGATGGGCTCAATATGAAAAAAACTGAAACACTGCAAATATGTACACAGAAAAAAGGAAGGCCAGCTTGGTGCCCATAGCTCAGTGGTTAGAGTGCTGGCCACATACAACAAGGCAGGTGGGTTCGAACCTGGCCCCAGGTTGCTAAACAACGATAACTGTAACAACAACAAAAAAGAAAGCCAGGCATTGTGGCAGGTGCCTATAGTCCCAGCTACTCGGGAGGCTGAGGTAAGAGAATCACTTAAGCCCAAGAGTTTGAGGCTGCTATGAGCTGTGGTGCCACAGCACTCTACCCAGGGTGACATAATGAGAGACTCTGTCTCAAACGGAAAAAAAAAAAAAAAAAAAAGAATAAAGGCCCTCCCTTCATACCCCTGTCCCATTCTGTCCCAGCACTGTTTTGAAGTAACCACTGTTAACGTATAATCCTTCCAGAAATCTATGCATACATAATCATGGTAATAAACATACATTATTACCACTGTTGTTATTAGCATTACTTAACAAAAATGGAATCTTATTTAAAATATTCATTTGCATATCAGCTTTTTTTCATATAATCTTGGACATTTTTCCATAGCTATATATATAGATACACAGAAATATAAATGTAGATATAGATCTTTCTCATTTTTTCAAAGGACTGCATTGTATTCAATTATAAGCCTCTACCACACTTTCTTCAAATAAACCACTTTTGACAGACATCTAGGTTATTTCCAGATTTGCAGAGAGAATGGGGATCAAAGACCCCATTTTGGCAAAGGAAAGCACCCCCAGAAAAAGAGGAAAATTAAAAAGTAAGCTGAGTAAGCCGGAACAAAAAAAAGTCAGCTAGTTTACATTTAAGCTAGTTGCCATTGCTAGCAAGCTTCCCACCTTTTCTGAAATTGTAGCCTGTTGGGGATACAGCTTACAAAGACCCCTGCTAAGTCTGTAAGCCCTCTGAGGAAAAATGGTCATAGAAGAGGCTATGGCAAAGACCTAGAAAGATACATTAACTGGGTCGTTTCCTGCCTACTAAATAGGCAAAGCAGATACCCATTATGGAGATTTGTATTTGCCTGGGGCAGAGATCAAGGGAGTAGCTCCAGCCCTGAGATAGGGGCAGAAAAACTTATATCCCTTATCGCAGAGGAAGATCCTCTGTAGTGGTCATGGGAAGATTCCTCCCACGGATTCCTCAGAGGAGATTAAGGCCAGTGGCAGTTTTACTCCACAGGGAACTAGCAGAGTTTAACACTTCCCTAGAAATCTGTGTGTGATCTCAAGCAGGAGGCTCTCCCAATACAAGGCTCAGATTTCAGATTTCTCAAGGCTACCCTTAAGGTTAATAATAGTAACAATAGGAGTTGATATTGTCAGAGAAACTGCTGTCGTCTTTGTTCCCACCCTCATCTTACCCTCTGGGCATAGACTTCAATAAAAGCAGAGTAGAGCAAACACTCCATGCCATTGCTGGAATCCCACAAACCAGCAATGGACCCCTGAGCTCCCATCTTTAATTTTATTCTATGTCTCATGTCTCTCTTTACTGTCGTTTCTAACTCTGTATTTCTTCAGTCCGCTGTCACCAGTTTCCACAGGTCTTAGCAGACCTTGCTCCTGGGGCAGAACCTCAACAAGACTGGGGACTACAAACAATGCTGCATTTGCCATTAATTTTGTGGCAAATATTTCAATCATTCTAAATATGGAAAAATAATAAAATATTAGAATATTAAAATGAATGCACACCACAGCCTATGGGATTCATTTCAGGAATGTAAGACAAGTTGAGGACTAAAAAATCAGTTAACATGGCTCAGTGCCTGTGGCTCAAGCAGCTAAGGCACCAGCCACATACACCTCAGCTGGCAGGTTCGAATCCAGCCTGGGCCTGCCAAACAACAATATCGGCTGCAACCAAAAAAAAAAACAAAAAAACAGCTGGGCATTGTGGCAGGCACCTGTAGTCCCAACTACTTGGGAGGCGGAGGCAGGAGAATTGCTTGAGCCCAGGAGTTGGAGGTTGCTGTGAGTTGTGATGCCAAAGCACTCTGTCACCCCAGGACTACAGCTTGAGGCTCTGTCTAAAAAAAAAAAAAAAAAAAAAACTGTTAACATACTACAAAATGTTAATAGATCAAAGAGGAAAAATCTCCATAGGTAATTAACAAATAGAGATAGGTTATTTTCTTAATGTGATGAAATAATATGTGTTTGTTTGTGTGTGTGTGTGTGTGTATATGTGTGCAGGCACACCCACATGAACCCTAAGCCAGCTTCATGCATAGTAGAAAAGTATTCCTATTATGACCAGGAACAAGATAAGGAAATCCACTATCACCATTATTATGAAAAATTATTTAACATTGTCTGGACATACTGTACTAACTGATGCTATTACAAGAAAGATAATATGAAGCATAAACATTAAAAAGGAAAAGGTAAAATTATTGTAATTTGAGAATATTTCCAGAAAACACGACTCAATTGAAAAATAAACTATTTTTCCTTTTTTAAAATTGAGATATAGGCTCGGCGCCTGTGGCTCAAGTGGCTAAAGCGCCAGACACGTACACCTGAGCTGGTGGGTTCGAATGCAGCCTGGCCCACCAAACAACAATGACGGCTGCAACCAAAAAATGGCTGGGCGTTGCGGCGGGCACCTATAGTCCCAGCTACTTGGGAGGCAGAGGCAGGAGACTCGCTTGAGCCCAGGAGTTGGAGGTTACTGTAAGCTGTGATGCTACGGCACTCTACCCAGGGTGACAGCTTGAGGCTCTGTCTCGGAAAAAAAAAAAATTGAGATATAACTCCCATACCATAAAATATACCCCTTTAAAAAGTGTATAATTCAATGGATTTTTGTATTTTCAGAGTTGTGCAACTATCTCCACTATTTCCCAAACATTTTCAACACTCCACAAAGAAACTCCACACCCATTAACAGTCACTGCACCTTCCCCCTACCCCTAATGCAACCACTAATTTACTTTTTATCTTTATGGATTTGCCTATTTTGAACATTTCATGAAAATGGAATCATATAATATATTATCTTTCATGACTGGCTTCTTTCACTTAGCATGATGTTTTCAAGGTTTATTCATGCTGTAACATGATCAGGACTTTATTCCTTTTCTTTACTAAATAATATTCCTTTGAATAGATATATTGCATCTTGTTTATCCACTTGTCAGCTGATGAATACTGGATTGTTTCTACTTTCGGGGTATTAAAAATAATACTGCTGGCTCAATGCCTGTAGCTCAGCAGCTAGGGCACCAGCCACATACACTGAGGCTGGCAGGTTCAAACCCAGCCCAGGCCTGCCAAACAACAAAGACAACTATAACCAAAAAATAGCCGGGTGTTGTGGTGGGCACCTGCAGTCCCAGCCACTTGGGAGGCTAAGGCAAGAGAATCGCTTCAGCCCAAGAGTTTGAGGTTGCTATGAGCTGTGAAGCACAGCACTCTACTGAGGTTGACATAGTGACACTCTGTCTCAAAAAATAAAAATAATACTGCTATGAATATTCCAGTACATGTTTTCACATGAACATATATATATATATTTTTTTTTTTTGAGACATAATCTCACTATGTCACCTTCAGTAGAGTGCTGAGGTGTCACAGCTCACAGCAACCTCCAACTCTTGGGCTTAAGTGATTCTCTTGCCTCAGCCTCCCAAGTAGCTGGGACTACAGGTGCTCAACTACAACACCCAGCTATTTTTTTGGTTACAGTTGTCATTGTTGTTTAACAGGCCCGGGCTGGGCTTGAACCCACCAGCCTCCAGAGCCCTACTCACTGAGCTATGGGAGTTGAGCCTGAACATATGTTTTTAATTCTCTTCAGTGTATGCCTAAACGTGGGACTGCCAGGTCATGTGGTAACTCTAATGTCTAACTTCTTAAGGAATTTCCAAAATGTTTTTTGAAAGAGGCTGTACTCTACCAAGGATGACAAAGTAAGACTCTGTCTCAAAAAAAAAAAAGAAAGAAGCTGTACCATTTTACATCCCCACAGGCAATATACAAAGTTTCCGGTCCTTGCCACTACATGTGTGGTCTGTCCTTTTCATTGCAGCCATCTCAGTGGGTAAGAAGTGGTGTCTCATAGTGGCTTGAACTGGAAAACTATTTCAAATAGTAAAATAAATTAATGACAAACATTATTATTTCAACTACCAGAACAGTTATATATACATATACATATATAACATATATATATATATGCACACACTTATATACATACATATACGTATACCATTATTATACATATATTAGTTAGAAAATACAGTGGAAAATTCAAAGAAAGATAAACCATTAAGAATAAAGTTAACAGGTGGCGCCTGTGGCTCAGTGAGTAGGGAACCGGCCCCATATACCAAGTGTGGCGTGCCCGGACGAACTGCAACAACAAAAAATAGCCACGTGTTGTGGTGGGTGCCTGTAGTCCCAGCTACTTGGGAGGCTGAGCCAAGAGAATCGCCTAAGCCCGGGAACTGAGGTTGCTGTGAGCTGTGTGACGCCCCGGCACTCTACTGAGGGCAATAAAGTAAGACTCTGTCTCTGCAAAAAAAAAAAAGAAAAAAAGAATAAAGTTAACAAAAAGTCAAAACTTCTATGAAGAAAATGTAACACACTCCTGAAGACCAAAAAAGGAGGGGTGAAGAAATGTAAAGGCACAACAGTTCTTTTTTCTTCCTCCTGCTTTTAATAGGAAAACAAAACATGAATTAATTCAATTGTCACTATTTTAATCTATAAGTATAACATGACTCCAACAAAAATACCTCAGAAGATTAAAGCCAGACTAGCTGTAATTAAAACTCATGTGAAAAGACAATACAGGATTATGGTTTCACCCACAGACCTAGGCTTCCTGGGTTCCCATCCACACTTGCTGCTGATTAGCTGAATATCCTTACACAAGTTATTTAATCTCTCTGTGTCACAGATGCTTCCTCTATGAAAGGAAATAATATGCCATCTACCTGGAAGTACTGTTAGACACATAAAGCACTAATAGTACCTGGCATAAAACAATTGCCAAGTAAGTGCTATTATTATTAATATAGAAAAAATAATAATTCAAGAATTTGTGGAAAAAATCCTTTTAAAAAAATAACAAAGGAGTACTAAACCTAATAGATATTAAAATGACACAATTCTGGTGAATCAAAAGTATCACAGTCAAGGGATTAGAACAGACAATCCAGAAACCCAAATGCATGTGGGAATTTAGAAAACAATAAAAGTGTAATTTCAAATTAGGTAGTGAAGAAAAGGAGTGTTCATCATCAGTAATTCTTGAACAAAACTTACACTTCACTTCCTACACAAATATATATTCCAGATGAAACAAAGATAAACAAAACCATAAAAATAAAACCATTATAAGAAAAAATACTTAATAATTTGAATACAGCATGACCCCAAACCTAGAAGCCAAAAAAGATTGATAAATCCAAATATGTAAATTTCTGCAAAACAGTAAAATAAACAAAAATGTAAAGTCAAAAGATAGACTGGAAAAGAATAATTGTTACACATATTTCAAAGGGCTGTTTTCCCTGATGTGTAAAGTACTACAAACTAATAAGAAAATGACCAATGACACAACAAAATATGAACCCAACTCAAGAGCAGATAAATCACAGAAAAAGAAATACAAATTACTCTGTGTAGGAAAAGATGCTCATCTTCATTCATAATAAAATATATGAACTAAAACTAAAACCAGAAACCATTTTCCACCTGTTTGGGAACATGTGGGTTGTGGGGAAACAGGCACTCTCACATACTGATAGTGAAAATAAAATAGGTACAGTCTCCACGAGGGCAATTTGCCAACATTTATCAAAGAGTACACAAATGAACCTTTGGACTAGCAATTCCACTTCCTGGGAATCTATCCTACAGATGTACTTGCACTTGTGTACAATATTGTAAGAACAAGGATATTCACAGAGCACTGTCTAAAATATTAGACATCTAAATGTCCAGCAATTAGGCACTGTTAAATCATTGATTCTATGTACAAGGGAACAAAGCAACTCTACATAGACAGATAAGTGAAATAAGCAAGTCAATTGGGCTTTTAAAAGGGTACATATCACATGTATTTGTATCATTAATATACAGATACTAGGTCACATGGTAACTCAGAGACAAGAGATATAAAAAACGCTGACATGTACATAAAATTAACCTGAAAAGATTTCTAAGAAACCACTATGCCTAATGGCTTGTGGAGAGAATTGCAGGAGTAGGATATAGGAATAACAAGGTTGTCCCTTTGCGGTCGATTTTTAGAATTACTTGTTACAACGAATTGTTGAAATTGATTTATTCGCATTTACTGAAGTAGAACCTTATGCAAAGCATTGTTATCAGAAGAAATGGCACTAGATAGTAATCCTGGCCTAGAGGAGCTGCCCAGCAGATTGGGTCTAGGACCTCCTTGCGCTGGACTCACAGGGAAGGGGAGGGGCTGTCTTACCAGAAACGCAGTTTCCTGCACCCCATCCCAGATCGACCGAATTAGCGTCCCGGAGTGACGCCCCAAATCTACATTTTTGCAGTGTTTCTTTTTTTTTTTTTTGGCTGGGGCCGGGTTTGAACCCTCCACCTCTGGTATATGGGGCCGGCGCCCTACTCCTTTGAGCCACAGGCGCCGAGGAATCTACATTTTAGACACGCTCTCACTCGGGTTTCCACTGCGTGTTCATGTGGAAGTGCTCGGGCTGGAGGGAGGTCGGCTAGCACCACGCAGAACGAGGGTGCAGGCGCGTTTTCTCGCAGCCACGTTTGGCTCCCGGCGTGCAGATGTCACCCGGGACCCAGACCTCCACTTTCTTTCCCCCGGCACAGCCGCCCCGCTCCGGGCCGCTCTTCCCAGGACCCTGATCGGCCGGGAGAAGCCCAGAACTGCCGAAGCCGGGGAACCGTGGGGGTGCGGGACCTACTAACCATTGAAAGCGGAGGAACCGCTAGAGCAGCGTGAAGTGGGGCAGGGAGTGGGTGGCAAGTTAGGAAAAAGAAACAGAGAAGCCACGGAGTAGAAAACAAATTAGAGGGGGTGAAAAAGCATCACGACTCCGCCGGGACTCGAACCCGGAACCTTTGAATGCCTTCAGCCTCTAGAAGTCCAATGCGCTATCCATTGCGCCACGGAGCCACCTGTTGGAGCCCTCGCGCATCTGCCATATTAAGCGAGAGGCGACGACCGCGCGCCCTCCCCACCGCCCCTTCAGCGGTCTGTGTCGCCGAGGCCGGGCCGCCGCGTTTACAGCACCGCCAGCTGTCTCAGCCGCGGGCCGCAGGCGCCCGTTCTTCCCCGGCAGCCCCTCTCAACGCGGCCGCCGTCCGCCAACCCCAGCTGATCAGTGTGCGGCCCCCCCGGGCACCGCCGCACTCTCCACGGGCGCGCCCTTCCCTCCCCAGCTCCCTTCCTGCCCCAGCGACCGGCCTACCCGGACTCTCCAGCGACCGCTGCCGCCCGGCCCGGGCCGCGCAGAGACAGGCCCAGGCCGGCCGTTGCGCCGTGACCCCGGGCCGGTGACGCCGGGCACTTACGTCGCGCCTTGGAGCTGCCGAAGCCGAGCGGCGGCCCTCGGGCTGCGAGGCGCAGGCACCGGCCCCTCTCCGGGCCTGGGCTCTTCCCTCGCGGCCGGGGCCGCCGCTGCGAGCGCGGGTCGTGGCGACGACTGTGTGCGTGCTTGTGCGTGTTTATTTGCGCGGGGTTCGGAAAATCGGGGTTTGGGTTGCATTTCGCTCCCCACAGACCCAGAGCCGAATTTCTGAGGTATCCGGGCCCTGGTGGACTGAGGGGGGCGACGCGCCCCGCGCCGCAGCATCCTCCGAGAGCTAGTCCCGGCGCCAGGCGCTGCCTCCGAGGACGCCGCGCAGCCGCCCGGAGCCCGCGTGGGCGGCAGCCAGGAGGGCGACAGCGCGCGTGGGAGCGCTGGGAGCATGCGTGTGCGGACGCGGGGTTTCCCGGGGGCCGCGGGCCAGAGACCGCAGAGGGCCTGGCGCCGCGGCTCCGCAGGGCACTGTCGCCACCAATCCGGGGGCTGGCTGGAGTGAGCAGGTCCTCGGCGTCCCATTAATCCCCAACCTCACCACCCCGAACCACTCGAAATAGACCTTCTAAATAAAAGCTGCGTGGTTGCTATGCAACTGCCGCCGCGAGACAAAAATCCCGGCTCGCGTCTCCAATCAGCTTCCAGCTTTCCCGGCCCCGCCTACTTAGAAATTGCGGTGCTGGGGCTGTCCGGGGGGCGCTTTTCAGAGTAATCCCAGCCCACCTGGGGTTCTGTTCCCTTACTCCCTGCCTCGCATCCCCGGACATCAAAGCAACTGCTGACATTGTACTAAAGTGTGGTAGGGATTTTTACATTCTTATTTCATTTAACCTCACAACAAAGCTATGAGGCTGTTGTGTACTACCATCACCTTTATAAGAAAGGGAAACTGCTGCTGAGAGAGGTCAAATAACTCGCGTAGGGACACCCAGCTGGAGAGGGTTGAGAACTGTGAAGTCTTAGAGTTTTTGTTTGCAAACTAACATGTTAGCTTTCACATCTTGGATACTGACAGAACACACCAGACTTCTACGTCAGAGATGAAAGACCATTACAGCAGAAGCAGTTGCAAGAGTGTCAACATTTAAGTTGGCCCCCTGGGTCCAGTTCTCACAGGGACGAAGCATTTGGGCTCAGATGCACGCTTGCACACAAAATGGGTTGCATTACAGAAAAGGAATGCTAAACTTGGAGAACCCACCATGTTACAGTAACCAGTAAGCAAGCTTGCTCTTTGTTCCGTCGGAAGACATTACCTCATCCCTCAAGATTGCTGGCTGCAAACACAACCCTGAGAAATGGCCCAGGAGTGATCTGGGTCTTGCATTCTTGACACATCCAGCAAGAACGTGCAAGGACACTATTGGTGAATTGCTTCTTCAAACGGTAGGAGGCAAAGCTCTGATTGATGCCAGGCCTGTTTGCCTATTTCTTTCCACCCTAATATAAACAAAGTTTTCTGACAAGAATTTTATATATAACATTGTTGTGCTCCTTTAATCACGATGATATATAACAAATGTCTTAACATTGCATGCAGGAGGAATTCCCACACATACAAAATTAGCCCTTAAGATGGAATATAGCTGTAAATTGTATTTATTTAAAAACAAATCTGTATTGAGCTCTACAGTGTGCTAGGTACTGGTGGCATCTGTTCCTCGGAGTTACAGCCCAAATAGTAGAAGATATGCTTCATGCCCTGTGGGAAAACCATACAGGAATTCTACCTGTAGAATTTTACCTGAGGCATTAGAGCTAAATCTCAAATGCTGAAGAGTCTTTGATGTAAGTAACAATTCAGACTCACATATAGAAATTCTGGGGAAAAGGAGTTGAGAAAGAAACTATAAGGAAGGATGTGAATGTGTTTAATTCTATTTAATGAATCAAACAAAGGATTTTAGGTATTTGACTCCTACCAGAGACCAAAAAAAACCCCTTATCTTTGTCACTTAAAAAATTGGGTGTTTTTAGCCAGGCGTTGTGGCAGATGCCTGTAGTCCCAGCTACTTGGGAGCTGAGGCAAGAGAATCGCATAGGCCAAAGAGTTTGCGGTTGCTGTGAGCTGTGATGCCACGGGTCACCAAGGGTCACAAAGTGAGACTCTGTTGCAATGGCAAGATCATAGCTCACTGCAGCCTGGAGCTCCCTGGCTCAAGTGATCCTCCTGCCTCAGATAAGCAGCTGGGCTTACAGGTGTGGGCCACCACGCCCAGCTAATTTATTTCATTTTTTGTAGAGATGAGGGGTCTCACTAAGTTATCTAGGCTAGTCTTGAATGCCTGGCCTCAAGCAATCCTGTTGCCTTGGCCTCTCACAATGCTGGCATTACACCACACCCAGCCTTGTCATGGAAAATATTGCTAAGGTATAGGTTTAGCAGAGAGTATGGAAAAATCAGGCTTGTGTGAAGCACCCTATGAGCATTGAGAAGTCTGGGAAAGTCACAGCAGAATAAAGTCTGGCCTATGGTGGTTCCCTGACAACAGTTTATAGTGAGTCTGGCATAAGAGGCAGCAACATTAGCATGTAAGAAGAATGGGAAGTACATTTTGTTGCCATCTAAGGAGAAAGATCTTGTGAGTTTAGTATCCCCCTTTTCTAAGCCTGAGCTGAATTTTCTTGGGTATTGTGTGTAATAAACAGCAGCCCCCTTATACTGCCTGAACCAAGAATTCCTACAAGTAAAAAAGCAGCCTTTTCCTTTCTGCCAGCAGAGGGAGCCAAAGCATGCATGATAATACTCTTCAAGCAGGCTGCTCTTTGCCCATCTGCAGTTTGAGTGCCTGGGACAGCAAAACCCTAAATGAAATACTACTCTATTTTGGTGTTTTAAAGTTCAAATCTATCATACACTCTGTGGATCTGCAATAACATTTTTCATGTTTTTACAGAAGGATTATTTTTTGGTTACGATGTTGTTCTATTTCCAGTGCTTACAAGTGATTTCAGGCTTTCCTTGATGCTCTAGAAGTCTACTGTATTTCCTTGGTATACATTTTCACTAACTTTGCTTCACGCGCAAGAGGGTAAGGTCAGTGGAGGACCAGTTTGATTCAGTTCAATGAGTGTTTAGGGACAATGAGTAGTTAGATCTACTGTGGGAAGAAGAGTGAAGCTTTAAGATATAACCCATACTTTTTTTTTTTTGAGTCAGAGCCTCAAGCTGTCACCCTGGGTAGAGTGCCATGGCGTCACAGCTCACAGTAACCTCCAACTCTTGGGCTTAAGCGATTTCTCTTTCCTCAGCCTCCCAAGTAGCTGGGACTACAGGGGCCTGCCACAAAGCATGGCTATTTTTTTTTTCTTGGTTGCAGTTGTCATTGTTTTATGGTAGGCCCGCGCTGGATTCAAACCCGCCAGCTCTGGTGTTTGTGGCTGGAGCCTTAGCCGCTTGAGCTACAGGCACCAAGCCATAATCCATACTTTCAAGGACACTCTAAATTCTCTGAGAGAAATCCAGCCAATGAATAGGAAGCAGTAAGCAAACAATGCAAGATAACATATAAAAGTAGCAAAATGTGATTGGGCTTCCTTACTAGTGAAATGTTTTTGGATTTGCACCCCCAAAGAATAAGCATTCACTGCCATACTAATTAAAAAACATACGTCAAAAAGAATTTTAAAAGAATGATTTTTTTTTTTTTTGAGACAGAGCCTCAAGCTGTCACCCTGGATAGAGTGCTGTGGCATCACAGCTCACAGCAACCTCCTCCTGGGCTTAAGCGAGTCTCTTGCCTCCGCTGGGACTACAGGTGCCTGCCACAACGCCCAGCCATTTTTTGGTTGCAGCCGTCATTGTTGTTTGGCGGGTCCGGGCTGGATTCAAACCTGCCAGCTCAGGTGTACGTGGCTGGTGCCTTAGCCCATTGAGCCACAGGCACCAAGCGAAAGAATGAGATTTTTAACAAACAAATAGAAGCTCTGATAGAGGTTAAGAATGCAGGCTGTGGAGTCAGACTCCTAGTGTTCAAATCTAGATTCTGCCTTTTGTTTCCAGGACACTATCCTTAACTTCTCTAGGCCTTCTTTTTGTTCTCTGAAAAATCTTCAAGTTGTTATAAGGATTACAGAACTTAATCCCCAGGCTTTATGTCAGTCTTGGCACATAGCAAGTGTGTAGCCACTGTTTGCTATTATTATCAGCAAGGAACCCTGAATAAAGAAATCCCACATGCTGCAGAAACAAACCCAAGCTCAGCCTGTATAGCATCAGCTAAATTTGTTGCAACCCAAGTAACATTTTCCACCACTCCTACTCAACTGTACACATCATGTCACCAAACAGAACACAGCTTCTCAGACTAAAAACATCTATCTTTAGCCTCAAGGATTCCTCACAGTTTTCTGTTCAAGAATCTTGGGTGCATTGTTTTCAAGAGACCATCCACATTGTTTCCTAAAACAAGGGTACAGTTCACCCCTAAAGGACTTATGGACAGTTGTTTCTCACCGGACAAAATCCACTCACAACCTTGAAACAATGGCCTTTTTCATCCTAAAAGATATTAGTGCTGAGTTCCAGCCAGGCCAATAATCCAACTAAATGGTTGACAAGATAGAAATAGGGGAAAGAAAGGAAAATTTTCCAGATGAAGAAAGTCATTAAGACCCCCCCCCCCAAAAAAAAGAAGAAGAAGAAGGTGGAATAGTTCTTTATGGAAGTACAATTTGCGGTGGGAAGAAGTGTCAAGAGATAAGGTTGGGCAGGTAGGGTCAAGGCCAGATGTAGCAAAAGGGGTGGTGGCAGGCTTGATTGGGATGAGGAATGTGATCTACTAGTTTGGGGGGGATGAGAAAGGCTGTGCTTTAGAAAGATCAATATAGGAAGTGATGTGCAGGCTGAATGATTGACACGTCAGGTCAGGGTGACTGTTATATCCTATTTCATTTCTACTTGGTGTTTTCCTATCATTTCTCCATCTCTTCAAGCAAGCAGTGATTGAGGAGTCTGGTTGGCACAGTAGTGGCCTTGGGGGCATACAAAGATGAAAAAGAAATGTGCTTGGGCTTACAACCCTGTAGAAAGGACATCAGGTGCAGCTGTGATGTAAAGGATCTTCGTTTCCCATGGGGGCTGTTCCCAACTAACTCCCTAACAAAAAGATCCTAGTGAAGTACAGGTGTGCTGGCATAGGACTTCAGGAAAGGTCGAGATTACCTCCTTAGAGGAGGGAATTAGGGTAGGAAGCTGCATTTTTAAATGGGCTATCTACCCTTTGGCAGACTTGCACATTTGAGGGTGGGGGGGATGGCAGGAAACAGACTTAAAAGATGTGAGGCAGAAGATAGAGGCCGAGCAGTTCAATGTCTGAAAGGGTGCCACTAGGCCTTGGTTTCGGTAGGTGTTGGTGAGGAAGGTGCCGAGGTTCAGAGCCCTCATAACAAAATCAGGCATGAATCAGTTCTTTGGAAATAATAGAGCTTTGAAAATGCTTTGGGAACCCAGAAGAGGAGGCCCTCCCCCCACCACAAAACTAGGCTGGAGAAGAATGGGAAAGTTCTTGGAGGAGGTAACATGAGCTGCTAAATCTGGGGCTCCACAGCCTTTCATTCCAAGCACTTCCAGATCCTTGCCCCACTGACTGTCTCAGCTGTGTCCTCTGACAAGTCTATGCTTACCTTATCTATGCTTTGCTGTCTTACTTTGCTCAAGATTGCAAGGTACACGGGAGCAAGGACAGTGTTTGTCTTCTTGACTGCAGTGTCTCAAGACGCTAGTGGAAAGCCTGGCTAGTCTGTGGTTCTCTGTCTTTCCTCAGACTATAAGCATTTCAGTGGGTGATCAAGGAGGGGGACCCTGTCTTCTCCTTCTTCATCTTGGTAACCTGGCATATGGTTAGCTTACAGCAAACTGCTTTGGATATTGATTGAACAAATGAATGAATTCTGTAGGCAGCTTGGAAGCTACTTGACCCCAAGCCTAGCTTAATCTTCTGCTTTAGAACAAAAGCTCTTGGAAGCTGAACATCCTTGCTTTTGAGTTCTTTTGTAATTCTCCCAAAGCTTAGTACAATGCCCCATCCGTACACTGGGCATGCATGACTTTGTGAAAGTAAAAGTTGATCTTCTGTGTCATAATTCCAGCTTTTGGTGACCCAGTTTGGAGAAGTAAGTCTCAGATTCCTTCCCCTTGGACCCACATCTCTTCCTCTTAAATTCTTAACAAACTAGTAGGATGGCTCCTTTTGGCAAATATATTTTGGAAGAAAGGAATTCTGAGTCTGATTCCTGGCCCCCCTATTTGTTGTCTATTAAAGTCTATTAAAGCTGGACTAACTTTAATTGTTTAGCAGTTGAGAATGATAATGAAGTATTATAACACACTGAGCCAGATACTTTTCTGAGTTCTCCATGTATATAGGAACTCACTTAATCTTCATGACAACCTCTAAGGCAAGCTACAAGGAATGTGACACAGGTGCCTGTGCCCAAGTCCATAGTTACCCTGCACTGCAGCTGTTTCTCAAAGAAAGAGATTAGGGAGAATCAGCAAGCAACTGGGAACGGACTTGTTAGACCAGTGGTCCTCAAACTCCCAGGATTCACCTCAAAGCTAATTAAATCAGAATTTCTGAGGGTGGGACCTGTCATCATTATTTTTTAAAAAATATTTTTAGCTGCTGGTGGCACCTGTGGCTCAAAGGAGTGGGGCACCAGCCCCATATGCTGGAGGTGGTGGGTTCAAACCCAGCCCAGCCAAAAAAAAAAAATATATATATATATATATATATATATATTCTTTCTTTTTTATTAGCTGCTAAGGTACAGATCACTGCTATAGATCATATGCTCTATATGCAGCCAAATTTGAAAACCAGTGCTCTCTGACCTTCCTACTAAAGTGCCAGATGCATCAGCATTACCTGGGGGCTGATTAGAAATGCAGGACCTCAGGCTCCACCCAGACCTGCTGAATGAAAATCTGCCTTTTAATAAGATCCCACCGGTGATTCATTTGCATTAAAGTTAGGGAAGCACTGGTTTGGAACTTACAATAAACGCTCATTATTCCACTCAGGCTTCTGTTATTAACATTAATTTGAGTCTTTCATAAGCAGATCCTTCAAAAAGCTCAGAATCAATCTGATTTCTTGGCCCAAAGCATGACCTCAGGAAACTATGGCCTTTTATTTCCCACGGTGTAAGGGAACTGGGGAAGAAGTTATATTGTTACTGATGTACGCCAAAAGGTAGGTTAATTCATTCTAGAAGAGGCAGATGAATCTCTCCAGGCTGCCGTCCTTCCTCCTGAGTCTGAGGGACCAGTTATATGACCCCAGTTAGGTGATGACCATCCTTGGGCTACCAAGCCGATTGATAAAGAAAAGGCTCCCGCCAGAGGTTTCCAAGCTTTCAAGGCTTCGGCTTTGTTCTCTCATAGACTCAGAAATGATGTTAACAGTCTCTTGTCCCAACCAAGATCTTGTTACTTGTCATCAGCTTTCTGAATCTAACTAGAGATATTGCCCGTTGTTTTTTTCATGTATTCGGCATTGCTTTATTTATTTATTTACTTTTGTAGAGACAGAGTCTTGCTGTGTTACCCAGGCTGAAGTGCAGAGGCTATTCATAGGCACAACCATTGGGCACCACAGCCTCCACCAACTGGACTCAGGAGATCTTCCTGCCTCAGCCTCCTGAGCAGCTGAGAGTACAAGGTACGTGCCGCTGCATCCAGCTTGCAAAGCAATGACATTGCCAGTGCTTCACCTTGTCTCCACCAAGTTATTGAGATGGCTTTGCAGAATATGTAAGGTAAAATTTTTGTAGGCATTGGTAGTTTTCAAAACTTCATCTACTCCCCACCCTATTTTATTTTTTGTAGAGACAGAGTCTCACTTTATTGCCCTCGGTAGAGTGCCGTGATGTCACACAGCTCACAGTAACCTCCAACTCCTGGGCTTAGGCAATTCTCTTGCCTCAGCCTCCCGAGTAGCTGGGACTACAGGCGCCCGCTACAACGCCCGGCTATTTTTGTTTTGCAGTTCGGCCGAGGCTGGGTTTGAACCCACCACCTAGGGTATTTGGGGCCGGCACCCTACTCGATGAGCCACAGGCACCACCCCAACAAATTTATTTACTTAAGGTTTAACATGACACAAGAGGCTTCAGAAATGAGGACCCCCCCCCCCAAAACCCAGGGAAAACTATACATCTTTATGCTTAGATTTGATGAAGAATGGACAGCTATGGAGAAATATGACTGGACAAAAGGAAAATGACTTCCCAATGGCAGGGGGAACCCAGCAAGGCCTGTCTGTTCCATTTCTTCTTAGCTCTCTGTGTCGTGTTCCTCCTTCCTGGTCACAGGCCAGAAGCCCTCTGGAACATGGCTTAGGACCTACTATCAGACAAGGTAGGTCCGAGGACTTCTTTAAGGCTGGCCCCTGCACAGAAAGGCGGGGGGGAGGGGGTTAGAGTAGTATTTCTAGGATTTATGGCTTGCTCTGAAGGAGAAGGGTTCTAGTTTCTCTGACCTGCCTTAGGGAAGAGGAATTATGAATTCTGTGACTTGTTTGGGGGGAGAGTTAGGGTAAGAGACGGAAGGGCAGGAGAAGGTCAGAGAGAACTTGCTTCTCAGCCCTGCTGGTCTCCTTTAGTTCAGAGTACTCAGCATGCCAAAGCGTCAGAGTCGGGGAATGGTTTTCTGAGCCCAAACACCATCCATCGCTTCTTTTCGTCCTCCCTCCTTTCCTCCCTTTTCCTCTCCCTCTTCCCTTTCTCCCTGGCTCCTTTGCTCCCTTCCTCCTCCCCTTCTTCCTTCCCTTTGGATGTATTTCTAAGAGGGATGGATACAGAATCAGGAGACCTAGAAACCTGGACTGGCCTTGTTACTAACTTAGGGCAAGTCACTCAACTTCTCTGGACCTCACTGTCCTCATTGGTAAAACTAGGGGCTGACCAAGTGACCCCTCCGGTCCTCCCTAGCTCCAGAATGCTTTGATCCTCCATAATCTGAAGGCTGCAGAGAGCAGCAGATAGAGCCCCTCTCTGATAAGTGGCATCAAGGCAGCCCCTGGCTGGGTCTCTGTCTGCTAGACTCCCCTGCTGTGTAAAGACCCAGCCTGGCAGATGTCACTTAGTTTCCCCCCACTGGCTCCACATAGACCTGCTTTGGATAAATGACACACCTGTCTTGCTAAATATGACAAACTCAAATCATGCCATATGTGCCTCCTTACAAACCAGTCCTTGTGCCAGCCAGACGGATGTGGCGCTTCCTGGGCTCTCAGCTGAAGATTGAAATGGCTTTCCTGATGACACAGCTGGCCTGGAAGGTGGTTTTCTCTCACTTGTTAGACATCATGTTCTCTTTAAATCTGTTTCTCTAGTTAAAGTGATTTCATTTTTTTTATGTGTTCAATAAGCACCTCTTGGGTGTATTGTATGGGCCTGGCACTGTGAGGGGCTCCATAATACAAAAATAAGTCACAGTCCCTTCCTTTCTGGAACTGGCACTGATGTTGGCCATCCTGGTATTCCACGATCTCTTCCTACCTAACTCCCCATCCTGTTTCCCACCATTGGTAACACTTCGCCTTAGTTCTTCCTGTCTGTTACCACATCCCTTTCCCATGGGGCTTTTGCACCTGTGCTTGCTCAGCCTGAACAGGGACCTCCGCCTTTGCCTCTACACCCATGTACACACACACACACACACACACACACACACACACACACACACACACACACACTACTTCTCTCCCTGGCCATGGCTTCCTCATTCTTCAGGATTCAGCTTAAATCTCCTGACATTAGGGAGCCCTTCCCTTACTATCTCTGCCCCCAACCCCTCACGTGACTGTAATGGTCCTAAATGGGCGATGACTAACCAACTAGCCCTTCTGCATTTGGAATGGCCCCAGAGCTCATCTATAGGGAGCTGGGAGGTTTCTCCTTCCCAGGTTACAGCCATGAATTCAAGTCAGCAGTGAGCACCTACCAGTGTCAGGCATTAGAAATACTAAGATACATAAGGCAAGCTCCTGCCTTTGTTCACAGATAAAGATAGTCATTCTCAATCTTTTTGTTTGGTTGTTTTTGGTGCTTTTTATGTAGAGATAGGATCTTGGTACGTTGCTCAGGCTGGTCTTGAACTTCTGGACTCAAACAGTTCTCCCACCTTGGATTCCCAAAGTGCTGGGACTACAGGCTTAAACCACTGAACCTAGCCAAGAGACTCTAACTTTTCTTTTTTTTTTTTTTTATTTTAAATATATGTATTTTATTATTCTTCATTACATTATTCCCCGCCCCCCACCCCTCCGTGGTAAGACAGAATTGATTTACAGAAAAGAATACATAAAACACCAAAGCTCCTGGTAGAGGGAGAGAATTCAAGTGGGGAGAGAGGTGCTCTCTCCGTTCCTCTCCCGGTCTTTCCCCGTCTCCTCCTCTAGGCCTCTAGCCTCAGGGTATATATAGGTGTATGGGTTCCTTGGCCAGGAAACAAATGAATACAGTCCCTTCCACCAGGGGGAAGGTGAATGAGTGTATCAA
>CAUYRH010150270.1:0-10675 GCA_963574655.1 Perodicticus potto | reverse complement strand
CCATTTGTTGTACTCATATGCAGAAACAATTCCCCACTTCAGCAAGCTTGCTTTGAAGCCGTCACTTTTTCTTTCCCTTTAACCACCTGCTTCTCTTACAACAGTTTCATATACATTTTCTCTTCACATCTTCTACTGCCCTAGCAACTCAACATAATAGGAATGGTTGCCTCTTTTGGCATTCTACTGATTTTAACTGCAAGTTCTCATTATTTCAGCAAGTAAGATTGCTCATATCTTTTTCCATTTGTTCTTTCCACGTTTTCAGAGAAGCTTTGGCTTTTCTCTAGCCTGTTGAGAATTGTCATGATAGAATATGACAACATAGACAGTGTTCAAGTTAAAGAGAAAGGAAACATATGGGTTGTTGACAACACACATATTTTACTTACACCAGGACCACAGTGGAAAAGAAGCCAATTCTCTCAACTATGGACTCTGGTTTTATAAAAGACGAATTCAATTCCCTTTTCAATCAATTTGGGAAAAGAGTTTGAGAAAATGTATTTATTTTTAGTGAAAAGGTATTTTCAGTAGACACTTTTGTTACAAAAATGAGTTTTTTTGACAATTCTTCTAGACAAAGAATCACTAGTAGGTATTTTAAGATCTGATCTGCCAATGGAATAAGCATCTAGCTCTTTAGCAAACAGTTCCGGGGTTTGTTAAATGAGGCAAAGAAAGATCAATTTAAATGTCTTTTATGTAGAATCTAAACCAGGGAAGGACATAGACACAAAAAAGAAGTCAGGGTGGTGCAGAAGCAACTCCAAGTAGCGGCGATGCAACCCAGGTCTCCTGACTCCTGAATTCTCTGAGATTCAGAGTAATTATTAATATGCAATTATTTTTATTACTTTCTTTGAAAAGTCTCACCAACTTTTATGTTTTAAACTTTTTACCACAAGAGAAAAGTGCCTTTAAAAATATATTTTCTTGTGTATAATTAAGATATACACCATGATTTTATGCGATGTAGTTGGGAAAATGGTTACTCTAGTGAGGAAAATCAATATATCTATTATTTCACACAGTTATATCTATTTTTTGTGTGTGGCAAGAGCAGCTAAAATGTATTTATTTAGCAGGAACCCCAAGTACAGCGTAATTTTATTGGCTATAGCCTCCAGTTATACTTGGCTGTCTACACTTGCTCATCCTCTATCTCTGCTACTGTGTGCCTTTGACCTACAGCTTCTCTGCTCCCCTCAGCACTCTGCCCCTGTAACCACCGTTCTATTCTCTATCTCTGTATAGTTGAGGGTTTTTTTGTTTTTTTGTTTGTTTGTTTTGCAGTTTTTGGTCAGGGCTGAGTTTGAACCTGCCACCTCTGGCATATGGGGCCAAAAGATTCTACTTATAAGAATTAGAGATGAGATTGTGCGATGTTTTCCTTTCAGTGTTTGGCTTATTTCAGAGCACAATTTTTAGTTTTGTCTCTCCCTCCTGGCCTGTCTTTTTTTTTTTTTTTTTTTTTTTACTGTCTCTCGCCTTAAAAAAAGCCCCTATAACTTGCAGTGAAATATTTTAATGAGGTCATTAAGAAAATGCATTATTGCCTCCCAAAAGGTTAAGATATTGGGAAAGTAAGACACCTACAAATGGTAGGGTTGATTTCTAACTATGTTTTACTAGAAGATTCTCAAATAATTGCAGTAGTTGGGAAGTTTTTGGTGACAAAATGCAACTCACTTGCTTTCTGTAGATAATAGCCTCATTCTTATCTTTAAAGAACTCAGTCAAGAATTTCCACTTGAGGGTTTTTTGTTTGTTTGTTTGTTTATGGCAGTTGTCACTGCAATAGATTTCGGTGTGGTTTTGTTGTTGTTGTTGTTTTGTTTTGTTTTTAGGTATGGGAACTCCTTTGATGATGTCTCTGTGTACACTTTTTCTTTAGAAATTTCAAGGAGACTTCATTGAAAGCGTTATCTGCAGTTGGTCCCGGCTCTCTGCTCCTCCCACTGGATCCTCATTCTTGGAGAACTTATCCACTCCATGGTTTAAAATCCCATGCCTACCCAAATATGAAATTCTAGCCTTCACATCTTGGGTAATGCCTATTCATATGTCACAAATGGCACATTGGACTTTTATACTTTTGTGTAATTTTTTTCTTCGTAATAGTGATTAGTCACTATTCTTCCTTGATGAGTGGGGACTAATGCATTTTAAATTGTGATCTGTGATGACAACATTGACGCACAGATATTTATTAGAAATATTTACTCTGATAATAAGGACATCTTTGGTTTCATGTGGACAGATGGAAAGTCTGAGATTATCAGTGAGGTTGGGGGGGTGCAGCTTCCCTTCCAGACGTCTGTCCCCCGAGGCCCCATGTGCTTCATCTCATGCTGAGCACAGCCCCTGAGAAGTGGGTTTACCAGGCTGAGGAATAGCCCAGCAACTTACCAAACCATCTTTGATAATAAAATGCTCCTGACATTGGGCAGAAAGCCTGCCTGGAAAGACAGAGCATTTTTTTCCCCAAGGTCACCTCTTTATTATTAAGAAAAAAAAAAATCTCTTGCACATTTGCACCAGATTGAAAGTTAATAGAAAGTTCATCCTCTAGATGCCTCTTTAGGTGAATCTGTTGTATATGCTCCAAATTAGATTCACTCCTCAATTTCCTTGTAACTCTTCTAAGGATATCCCCGTTTTTCCAATTACTTTCACTCAAAACCTTGGAGTTCTCTGTGACAGATCTCCCTCCTTTTCTCAGTATGTCAAAAAATTAACAATTTCTCACTGTTTTCCCTTGACACCTTCCAAATCCAGGCCTACGATGATTCATTTTCATGCCACTCAGCAAACCGTTTGACTGGATTTCAAGAACATTGCCCCCACACTGCAACCCATCTCTAATTATGGTACCAGATAAGGATCTCTCAAGCAATATGTCATTCCTCAGCTGAAAAAAACCTAACTCTTTCCTCTGTAACATATTGAAAACAAGACTCTCCTTGAAGAGGTCCCTGCACACTCTGTTGGCCCCGCATTTTCTTACTTCGCACTATTTTCCAGTGCAGACATGAGGCTTCTATTCTGAGATGGCCAGTATCTTTATTCTCCTAGAAGTCAGCATTTTCTCTATTTATTAGATCTGTTTATTCTTCAAAGTCTTGATCTATCCCATCTCAAATTTGAAGCTTATACAGCTGGCCTGGTTTTCAACAGTCTTTTATATCTCTGAACTCTGATGTTGACCCCAGCTCTACTCTTAATAGTACTAAATTACACCTTTAAATTAGTGCTAGTATTACCCAGTGAAAAAGTTGCCCAAGTGCATGAAGTTCAACCTGGGGTCTGCTGAATCTCTGAGGTGTCAGGCCCTGGTGTCTTCCTTGCTGATGATCTGCTGCCCCAGCCCTGTCTTTTTATTTCCAACCTGTAGACTACTGCTTCCCTTTATTCAATCTAAGCACATATAAAAATGAAATTCTTTCTGATTCTTCCTTCTTATCTCTGCTTCTGACTCCATGTAATTTAGAAACGCAATCTTATCCTACAACTTCCTGATATGGATTATCTTGGGCATAATAACTGTATGGGAAGTGATGATCATTTTTTTTTTGTGACATACCTGGCCTGACATCTCTTGAACAGACAGGATTCATTGAGAACAAAAGGAAACAGAGTAAGACAAACAAAATGATTCCCTAATATGTTAGGTAATATCTAACGCAGCATATCAAAAGGAGATTAAACAAGATTAATTGTGATTTCCTGATTCAATTTAGATACTAAGTCTAAGGCTAAAATCATAAACTTAAACCTTGATATAATTCCTTTAACATAAGTCTTGTACATTGATAAGTTTTTTTCTTCTTCTACTTCTTCTTTTTTTTTTTTGAAAGCAGGAACTATCAATTACCCATCTACGTGTCTTCACTATTCCTGGTACAAAGTCTTTGTATTCATTATTTTATATTTTTATATTATTTATTTAAGGGTGGGGTTGTGAATCTTTAGCCTGTAGTCAGAATATGGCTGACTGATTGATTTTGTAAATAAGCTTTATGGAACACAACCACACTCATTGATTTGTGTGGTATTGTTTATATATTGCCGGTTGCTCCTTTTGCCTTGAATTGCAGATCTGAGGAGCTATCACAAAGATAATGTGGCTAAAAAATGTGAAATATTTAGATCTGTAGAAGGTCTTTGGCCATATGAGGGAACATATTCACATGTTCCAGGAATTAGGGAACATCTTTGGAATAGACATTTGGGGGGGCCATTCTGCCTTTTTAAAATTCCAGATCAATGTGAGGGTGCAAACAATTAGGTTACAATATTTGCTGCAGTTGTGTCCCACACCCAGAATATGTCCCATATACCCTTACATTATGCCCATTAAGTAGGAGCACATCCATCCCCATTTCTCCTCCCCGCTCCATCTCTTCCATCCTCCTCTCCCATCTGGAATTGAGTTTTTCTCTTATATGGGTGTGTATTGGATTGTCTACTGGCTTCATATTAGTTTCAAGTACATCAGATACTTAGTTTTCCATTCCTTTTTTTTTTTTTTTTGGTGGTTATTGGTGGGGGCCTGATTTGAACCTACCAACTCTGGTATATGGGGCCAGTGCCCTACTCCTTTGGGCCACAGGTGCCACCCTGGTTTTCCATTCTTGTGATACTTTTCTAAGAAGAATGTGTTTCAGCTCCATCCAGGTGAATACAAAAGACGTAAAGTCTCCATCTTATTTTATGGCTGAATAGTATTCATGGTGTAAATATACCACAGTTTATTAATCCATGCCTGGGTTGATGGGCATTTAGGTTGTTTCCACATCTTGGCAATTGTAAATTGAGCTACAATAAACAATCTACCGCAAATGTCCTTATAATAAAATGACTTTTTTTTTGTCTTCTAGGTAGATGCTGAGTAATGGGATTGTGGGATCTAATTTGTGTTCTTTGAGGATTCTCCATGCTTCTTTAGAAAGAGGCAGTATTAGTTTGCAGTCCCACCAACAGTGTAAAATTGGTCCCTTTTCTCTACATCTGCGCCAGCCTCTGCAGTTTTAGGACCTTGTGATGGGGCCATTCTCCCTGGGGTTAGGTGATACCTCAGGGTGGTTTTGATCTGCATCTTTCTGATGATTAAGGACAATAGGCATATTTCCGTATGTTTGTTAGCCACTCATCTGTCTTTTTCAGAGAAGGTTCTGTTCATGTGTCTTGCCCAGTGATAGATGGGACTGTTTGGGTTTTTTTGTTCTTTAATTTGAATTCACTGTAGATGCTAGTTATCAAGCCTTTGTCAGATTCGTAACATGCAAATATCTTCCCCATACTGAAGACTGTCTATTTGTTTAATTATTGTGTTATTAGCACAATAATTATTGTGTCCTTTTTAATAATTAAAAAGTGCAGAAACTTTTCTGTTTGATTAAGTCCCATTTGTTTTTTGTTGTTGTTATTGTGATTGCCACTGAAGTCTTCATAAAATCTTTCCCTCGGGCTGACATCCTTAAAAGTTTTCTCCACATTTTCTTCTACATTTTTTATTGTTTAATGTCTTAGATTTAAAACTTTTATACATTTTGAGTCAATTTTTGTAAGAGGTGAAAGGTCTGGGGATAGTTTTAGTCTTTTACTTGTGGTTATACAGTTTTCCCAGGACCAGAACCCCTTTCAGAAGAGAATTCTTTGGAAATAGGTGTATGTGCCAGAGTTGAACTGATTATACTGTAACAACAAATGACCTCAAAATCTCAATGGTTGATGAAGACAAAAGTTTATTTCTTGATCATGCTTTATTAATGTTTGGTTTCTGGTCTACCCTGCATCATTTTCTCTGTAGGATCCAAGGTGATGAAGCCTTCTCCATCTGGAGCGTTGGCAGTAACCGTGGCCCAGTGAAAGGGATATGAGAGACCACCTGAATCTTCTTCCCAGAAATTACACACATCCATTTTCATAAATCACTGGCGAAAACAAGTCACTGCACAAATTGAAAAAGGAGATATTTGGTGCAAAATAGTGTAAAATTATTTGGTGCAAATAATATATTTGATGCGATATAATAATAATGCTTCTCATCATTGCTAGATCTTTTGTTTAAGAATAATACTCTCAAATGTCTTAACATAATAACTAAGAAAATGCCCTGAAGGCTATGTGAACCAGTTTGATGAAAAATTTTCAAATTGTATATAAAACCAGCACATTGTACCCCATGATTGCATTAAGTACACAGCTATGATTTAATTAAAAAAAAATAATAATAATACTCTCACACGATCCACACTGAATCTTTACTGTTAGCAAAGAACACACAATATTTGGAAGGGGATTTTATTTCCAGTGCTGACTCCATGTAGAATATTCAGACTAGCCATGGCAAACCAGTACCTAGGGTGATTAAACAAAGGAACAAAGGAAAGATTTTAGTAAGTGCACCAAGTAAACCAAGAATTATGCACATGTTATGAATAAAAAAAGCAGAATATTATTTTGGTTATATTTTCTAAAGCCCTAAATTAAGAAAAAAAAACTTGAAAATGGCAAGAAATAATTGAGGGAATGCTAATAATCTATCCTCCAAATTAAAGCCATTTTAAATGTTAAGGATTAGAGTTGAGTTGTGTTGTGTTATCCAAATAATCTTGCCATCCTCCCTTTTGAAACCAAGCCAATTGTTCTAATCTTCAAATAAATATCACTTTTTCCTTTATGGAGGAAAAAGAATCCAAATTAGATGACTAACATTTACTTTACATCTCCCGAGAGCCCTGCTGAGTAGAAGGGAAAGTTTTTGTTTTGTGTTTCTGCTTTGCACAAAGCACAGCTCATGTCATGCAGAGGTTATGAGATGAACATTGGAGACTACAGCCCACATTGTCCCTTTGCATTGGACTGCAGGTTACCATGAGGGAAAAACATTTGGTGTGGGGACCTTCTGTGTGTGTGTAATAAGTAATGTTCTGCTAGTAAGTGGAAGACCAGGTCGCTGCAAAGGGTTGCAGACATATAGGGAAATGTGTGGATTTTAAGAAACATTTTACCCCTGCTGTCTTAGACTCCTTGGGAGTTAATGTCAATGATAGCAGCTTGGTGGCTACCATCACAGGCTCATTGTTGTGCATTTATTGACTATTATCTTCTTGTGACACTCAGGAGAACCTAGTTGCACTGTTCCCTCCCTGTGTCTTCTCTCATCACTCCATGTGAGGAAGCCCATGTCCTCTCTGCTCCTTCAGGAGCACTGCAAGTCCCTTGTTACAACACCTGTGTGTCGCTTGTGGTGTGGTATATGCAGGTATCTCCCTGCCCACTCTCTGTGTAGCTCTCTGTAGTCATCTTGTAATCAATATCCATTGCTGGTAAAATATCTTGGCTTAAAAACAATAGCAAAGGCTGGGTGCGGTGGCTCACACCTGTAATCCTAGCACTCTGGGAGGCCGAGGCGGAAGGATTGCCTAAGCTCAGGAGTTTGAGATCAGCTTGAGCTAGAGTGAGACCCTGTCTCTAAAAATAGCTGGGCATTGTGGTGGGCACCTGTAGTTCCAGCTACTTGGGAGGCTGAAGCAAGAGGATAGAGTCAGCCCAGGAGTTTGAGGTTGCTGTCAGCTATGATGCCACGGCACTCTACTGAGGGTGACAGAAAGACTCTTACTTAAAACAAAACAACACAAAACAAAACAAAACAAATAGGGTAAACAATAATGTTAAATTTAAATGCATTTAAATCAAATCAAATGCCATATTAATGTAGAACTGTAGAGATGTGAGCCATACCTGGGGACATCATCAAATAAAAAAAGGATAGTGTATAGGCCGTAGTTCTTTGAAACTGAGCAACATGTGATAGTAATGAGTGCCAAGAATAGGGTTGCAAAGTCATGGTCTGTTCCTTTTGGGCTCTTACAGAATTAGGGCTACGAAGTAAATTTAGAGCAGAAATGACACAGATCTGATTGTTTCCTGCACTTGCTTGAAACCTTTCAGAGACTCACTGCTTCATGCAGGAAAGCTCCTTTTGGGCTTCCTGGTATAACTTCTTGATAGTTCCAGCCCCAGTGATTATTCCAGGTTTTTGAAGGTCACAGTTCAAAAGCAGAAATAATCTCTCGCCAAAGGTTCATGATCAGACTTAGCATTTTATCTAATTCAGGATTAATTCACAGAGTAGACACATGCAAAGATACATTTCTTCAAAGTCTTTGACCTTGAGATTCCCAAGAAGCACATCATGAAGCAGAGGGCTTCTGTGCCATTATTTTATTGGAAAATCCAGCAATCACAGGAAGCAGAAGTGAGGGATGAGAGAGATGAGGTGGGGAAGAGTAAACCTGATAAAAGGCGTGTTGCTGAACTGGCCACTTCGGAGGTAACTGACTGCTTAGTACTATGGCACCACACAGAGTGGGATGATCCCTTGGCAAGGCAAAGGAGGGAAGAATTATGCACTAAGCACCCCCCCTTTTCCAGTTGGATAGATGTTCACCCTGCATGCCCACACTTCCAGATTGCGCATGTGTGAACAGCACAGGTACCAAGAAGGGTCCTGCAGAAGCTTTGAGAAGGAAGTGCCTGGTGGTAGGCAGGATGTAAGTCACACAGACAGGGAGTCGGGGCCTGCTAGCCTGCACCTGCTAGGGGCACCTGGTCAGAGTGGAACAAGACAGGGCAGCCAAGGGCCCAGGAGGCACATGCGGTCTGCTCTGGGCCTCCCTGGAAGAATGCACTTGCTCCGTGTCCAGCCTCTGTGTGCCAATGCCGTCCAAGAGACTGAATCTCTTCCCTAAACCTTTCAGCTTCTAAAAATAGAAAATTCAACTGGAACCCTAGAACATATTTCTAGAGGAAACAGTTGTTTAGGGTTTAAGGCAATTTTAAGTAGTAGTTTCCAAAGCTCTTTCTTTAGTACAAATAAGCTAACTCTTTTTTTTTTTCACTCAGATTAGGGTCCAACAGTAAGTTCCTTTAAAGATAAGACAGTTAGAAAATAGTCCTTGTAAGAAAAGAAAATGCAGTGTGACTACCTATTTTAATTGGCGGTCTATAAGAAAATCTTGCTTATAAAAGGTAATTGCAATCATAGACATATGGTAAGAATGTCACTTTAAATCATTCTGGTATTGCAAACTAAGGTAATGGATTTGGAGTCGTGACAAATCACAGGTCACAAAGTACTCTGTGACTTTTAATTCATTCTATAATTAATTGTTGAATGAGCATTGAGTCATTGGCACTGTTATAGCCTTATCAGATTAACAACAATAGTAAAATAGGGCTGGCTATGGTTTAGAAGATTGCAGATTCTGGTGGGAGAGCAGATAAATCAACACACAGTTATAAGATAGTGTGAAAAGTGATGTGGTCAGAGTAAGTGACGAGTAATTAGTAGATGAAGCACCAATTTCAGGCTATCAGGTTCCAGGAGAGATCTCTGGAGCACTTGATAGCCAAACAGAAACCTAAAGAAAGTTGGAGATTGGCGGCCACTGGCATTGGGAAGACAAAGGTGGAAGGTCTCCTTGGAGAGAAGGAACAGATGCAGAGGCCTTTTCAGAAAACTGTGACCTTCAAAAAACTGGAATAATCACTGGGGCTGGAACTATCAAGAAGTTGTATCGGGAAGCCCATAAGGAGCTTTCCAGCATGAAGCAGTGAGTCCCTGAAAGATTTCAAGCAAGTGCAGGAAACAATCAAATCTGTGTCTTTGAAAGATGACTTTGACAGTTGAGCACAGTGAAACAGGAGCCAGGAAGACATGTAATGAGGTAGTCTCTGTAACAAGGAAAGAAACAACGAATCTTTAGTTGAAGCTTCAGCAGCAGAAATAGAGATAGGTGATTTGTTTAATGAGAGTCCACATCACTTGGGAACTTAGCAAATCAACTGAATTAGGAGAAAATGAGTCAAGATTATTCTCAAATTTCAGGCTTGAGCAACTCGGCAGGTGGTATTATGGTTCACCAAAAAGCATAGGAAGGACGTATGCTTAGGGGAAGGGATTGTGGGCATGGGATTCGGTAACTGGAAAACTTTAGAATAATTTCCCTTGTTTAATAATAACAAAACAACAACGAATCTTTAGTTGAAGCTTCAGCAGCAGAAATAGAGATAGATGATTTGTTTAATGAGAGTCCACATCACTTGGGAACTTAGCAAATCAACTGAATTAGGAGAAAATGAGTCAAGATTATTCTCAAACTTCAGGCTTGAGCAACTCGGCAGGTGGTATGATGGTTCACCAAATATAAAGCATAGGAAGGACGTATGCTTAGGGGAAGGGATTGTGGGCATGGGAGTTGGTAACTGGAAAACTTTAGAATAATTTCCCTTGTTTAATAATATTTAGTAATTACTAGCCAAAGTATTGAACAAGTTTGAAATAAAATAATTAATTTTTATGTGGTTGTACTAGTAAAATTAAAGTTGACATGAAATCATCATGAAACTTGTCAGCCATTTAAGTCATGCAACTTTTCAACTTTTTTTGTTGTTGTTGTTGTTTTATTTAATTAAATCATAGCTGTGTACATTAACGCAATCATGGGGTACAATGTGCTGGTTTCATATACAATCTGAAATATTTTCATCAAACTGTTTAACATAGCCTTCATGGCATTTTCTTAGTTATTGTGTTAAGATATTTATATTCTGCATTGAAACTTTTCAACTTTTAAATCTATTATTTGTCCTATACACTTGG
>CAUYRH010150269.1:0-14849 GCA_963574655.1 Perodicticus potto | reverse complement strand
TTTTTGAGACAGAGCCTCAAGCTGTCACCCTGGATAGAGTGCTATGGCATCACAGCTCACAGCAACCTCCAATTCCTGGGCTCAAGTGAGTCTCCTGCCTCTGCCTCCCAAGTAGCTGGAACTACAGGCGCCTGCCACAACGCCTGGCTAGTTTTTCTATTTTTAGTAGAGGCAAAGCTCTTGATCAGACTGGTCTCAAACTCCTGAGCTCAAGCAATCCACCCACCTCAGCTTCTCAGAGAGCTGGGATTACAGGTGTGAGCCACCACACCTGGCCCACAAAACATAATTTTTTTTTTTCTTTTGAGACATAATCTCACTTGGTCACTCTCAGAAGAGTGCTGTGGCGTATTAGCTCACAGCAACCTCAAACTCTTGGGCTCAAGTGATTTTCTTGCCTCAGACTCCCAAGTAGCTGGATGACAGGTGCCCACCACAACGCCCCGGTATTTTTAAGAGACGAGGTCTCACTCTGGCTCAGAATTGGTCTCGAACCTGTGAGCTCAGGCAATCCACCCACCTCAGACTCCCTAGTACCTGAGCCATTGCACCGGCCCCAAAACATTATTTTCTTTTTAATTATTTTTTTTAGAGACAGAGTCTTGCTGCAATGCCCAGGCTGGAGTGTAGTGGCTATTCAGAGGTGCAATCATAGCTTGCTGCAACCTCCAACTCCTAGCCTCAAGCAATCCACACACCCTGGCCTCCCAAGTAGCTAGGACAACAGGTACACTGCACTACGCCCAGCTCAATATACAAAATTATTGAGATATTTTACCCTCTTTTCATACTAAGTGTTCAAAATCTGGTGCCTATTCCACACTCACAACATGTCTCAGTTAGGAACAGCTGTGTCTCATGTGCTCGGGAACCAAACACATGGCTGATGGCCACCATACCTGACCGCAGAGTCCCAGAACAACGCAGGCTCTGAATAAACACTTGCTGAATCACAGCGGAGAGGCTGAGTCTTGGTGACGAGACGAGAGGTTGGAGAGGCTCGGGGTACACATCTTCAGGCCTTGGCACTTGCTGTTCCTCTGCTTAGGAGACTTCACTCATGGCTTTTCTTGCAGAGCTATCCCTCAAGGCTCACAGGAATACTGCCTCCTCAGAGAGCTCCCCCAGCTCCAGACAAGTCCCATCTAAAGTAGCTCCTCGGGTCCTCTCAGCCACCTCACTTTGTCCTGTCTGCTTACTGCTTCCCTCTTGTCAGCATTTCCATATGGCAGTCTTCACGCAATACAGAGCAAACTAAGTCTCTTTCAAAGCCCTCACCATGCCCCACAGGCCCCCTCATCTCCCACTGCTTCCCCTTGTTCATTTGCTCCAGCCATATTGACTTCCTCACTGCCCTCAAGCCTCCTGCACACTGCCATCTCTGAGCCTTCACACCTACAGCTCCCTCTGCTTAGAGCATTCTCCTCCAAGGGATGAGGCTGCTCCTTCTCGGTTTCACTCAGTGTCATCTCAGGGAAGATGTCTCTGGCTAGCCTCTTTAATTTTTTTGAGACAGAGTTGTTGTCCTTGGTAGAATGCTCTGGCATTGTAACTCACAGCAATCTCATACTCCTTGGTTTAAGCAATTCTCTTGCCTCAGCCTCCCTAGCAACTGGGAGTACAGGCAACCAGCAAAACGCCCACCTAGTTTTTCTATTTTTAGTAGAGACGAGGTATCCCTGAGGCTGATCTCTAACTCCTGAGTGCAAGGGATCCACCCGTCTCAGCCTCCCAGAATGCTGGGATTACAGGCATGAGCCACCTCACCCAGCTTGGCCAGCCTCTTTAACCTGCAACTTATTCCAGGAATTTCTCTGTGCAGAAAATAATTAACATACCAGGTCCGAGATTGTTGTCGTTACGCCTGTGTGCACAGTTGGCCCCTGCCTAGAGACTGGGAATTTGAATGGTGTGTGTGGGGAGTCGTCTTCCCCTGTAAGAGCGGCTTGCTGGGCCTTGACTGTTTGTGCCAACAATATTCTTTATGCCAGCACCTGCTTTCCTTCCAAGAGTCTGGAATTTGGTACATGCCAGACAAAAAGTACCTACGGAGCTACCCCAATAAAACCCTGGGCACTGAGACTGAGGAGCTTCCCTGGTTGACATTTCACATGCATTGTCACCATCACTGCTAGAGGAATCGGGCACATCCTGGGTGACTGCTGGGTGAGGACTCTAGGAGGCTTGGGCCTGGTTTCCACTTGAGTTCACTCCATGCACCTTTTCCTTTTGCTCTTTGTTTGCATCCTTTCATGATAATAAATCACAGCTGTGAGTACGGCTGTCTACTGAGTCCTGAGCCCTAAAAAAATCATCAAATCTAACGGTGGCCTTGGGGACCCCTGACAAACTGTCCCTTCTCAACTCTTCTCCTCCTTCCCACTTTATCACCACTTGACATCCTGTGATGTTTTACTTGTCTTCCCTGCTACGGTTTTTCCCACACCCTGGGCCCCTGTCTTTTCTCTGCAACATTCCCAGCTCCACCCAGAGACTCACAGAAGACACTGGGGGAGTATGTGCTGGATGAGAACTCTAACAGCTTTATTTCCAAGGGTGGAATCCCTCCCTGGGCTTGTGATGGGACAGATGCCTTGGGCCCGAGCAGCGGAGCCATGCAGGACAGGGGAGGACAGGGGAGGACCGGGATGGGGCAGCTGGCCCAGGAGGCCAGCAGGTTCTTGGGAACACCTCACACAGGTTCCATCTGCAGTTCCTCCCCTTCCACAGCCTCGATCTGGTGAAAGGCAGCATGGGAGCCAATGACCACCAGGGTGGCTCCTGCAAGAAAATGGACAGTTCAGGGCCATGCCCTCTCACCTGGCCCACACCCGCATCCCCATCCCTACCACACAGACCCTGTACTCACCCAGCACCCAAAAGACAGCTGAGCCTGCACCAGCCAGCCAGAAGAAGGGGAAGGAGATGCCTCCGGCCAGAGCGTACTGATGAGCTGGGCTCACCTCTCGGCCTGAAGGCAGATGACATTGAGGCAGCTGTTCCAGCTCTCTGTGCCCTCTCCCAGAGTAACCTCTGCAGCCCCCCAATAATCTTTTTTTTTTTTTTTTTGTAGAGACAGAGTCTCACTCTGTCACCCTCAGTAGAGTGCCGTGGCTTCACACAGCTCACAGCAACCTCCATCTCCTGGGCTTAGGCAATTCTCTTGCCTCAGCCTCCTGAGTAGCTAGGACTACAGGCGCCCGCCACAACGCCCGGCTATTTTTCTGTTTTGCAGTTCAGCTGAGGCCAGGTTTGTACCTGCCACCTTCGGTATATGGGGCCAGCGCCCTACTCGATGAGCCACAGGTGCCGCCCATCCCCCCAATAATCTTTGTCACAAGCTCAGAGATACTCATGATCTAATCCAAACTCCTCATGTCAAGGCCCTCTGGGTCCTTGCCCCCGATGTTTCTGCTGTTCCCCAGAATACAGCACACCTTCTTTACCCTCCTCACCTTCTGCAGCCCCTTGCCCTCTGCCCTAGAAGCTTCTGGCCACCCATTTCCCCAGATACAAGCTCTCCTGCTTCAGCACTCACATAGTAGACCAAAGGTCTCAAAGTGGTAGCCCAAAGGCCAAGTCTGACCTGCAGATGTGTTGAGATGTTTCACAAGAATTTGATCTGTGGCTGACAAACTGACTGATTTCACATAAAAAACACAGACTTTTGGCTTCTCACAGAAGACTGGAAGCTCAGGTCTGCATGCTCCAGGGACAGCAGTCAGCTAAGGCCAAGTAGTGGCTGTCTTCAGGCACTCTCTCTACACCCCTCCACCCCAGCCCAACTTTGTGTGTACTTAACTTGCAGGACCCTGACGACTCTTGCCTGAAGGTCTATGAGAAGGTCTGATCCCAATTCCCTGACCCCACTCCAAACCTTACTATCCCCTTGGGGGAATTTCCCCTGTCATCCTGTCTTTCTAGCAGTGTTTGGTACCAGTCTGGAAACACATGAGCCACAGTCCTCAGCTTCCCCGACAAGTGCCCAGATCCTTCTGGTCCCATCCCAAGAAGGGGGAAATCGGAGGAGACAGATCTAGGAGGCCAGTGGAAGGTCGCCACCTGGTGCCTAATGTGAGTACCTGCAGCTGATGCTCCTCTCTGAGAGGTTAAGGAGGAGGGAATGGAAGGAGACAAGTGTTTGGAGAGGAGCAAATTCAACCAGCCAAGTGGAGGGTGGGATCTGCGGTATCTTATTCTGGATTTGGGGAATAGCAATTTGGGGAACTGGATGGGAGCATCGGGAGTGTCTGAGATTTTAATGGATCAGGTTTGTGGCCAGGCTCAGTTGCTCACACCTGTAATCCTAGCACTTTGGGAGGCCAAGACTGGTGGATCCCTTGAGCTCAGGAGGTCATGAACAGTCGCAGCAAGAGCAAGACCCTGTCTCTAAAAATAGCCAGGTGTTGCGGCAGGAGCCTACTAGTTCCAGCTACTCAGGAGGCTGAGGCAAGGGGATTGCCTGAGCCCAAGAGTTTAAGGTTGCTGTGAGCTATGATGCCATGCACTCTACTGAGGGTGACAAAACTCTGTCTCAAAAAAAAGTATGGGGGGGGTGGTTTGGGGAATCTAGCATACCTCTAGGCTCAGGCAGACTAATGATCAGACCCTTTGGGTGTGGGGTCTGAGGTTTTCATTCCAAAAGACCAGGATTTCAGGGGTCAGGGATTTATCTGGGCAGGATATTTCTCACCAAAGAGCACAAGCCTGGACTGCAACGTGCGAAGATAGAGAATGTAACAGGCGCCAAAGAAGACGGCCAGAGCCACCAGCAACATGGGGGACGTCACCCTGGAGAAATGCAGGGAGGTAATGGTCAGGCAGCTGGGGCTGGGCCAGCCAGGAGCCATGGTCTTCTACACCAGCGGTGGCAGGCTACATCCTGGAGGCCAGGAAGGGCCGGGTGACATATGGACACGCTGCATCCAGGTCACGCTGATGCAGAGGCAGGGGATACCTGGCCCTTTGGTACAAGGTCAGGCAGGAATAACCCACCCATAGGCAGGGCTGGCTGGAGGAGGGGAGTGCGGGGCGGGAGAGGTACTCACACGCAGTACAGGATGAGGCCCAGGAACACAAACACATAGTTGCTCTGGTAGTACTCCACATTACGTACGAGGCGCTGGCACAGCTCACCCAGGTTGCGGGGCCGCGAGAAGCGTTGCTGGTCCACGAAGGTGCCCCAGGGGCGGATGGTCGCGCGGCGCCGCTCCAGCCATTCACGGCCTGCACCGGATGGAATCAGCTTCGGCAGCAGGGTCCTGGGGGGTGGGCGGGACCAGGTCAGAGCAGACCTGGATGGAGGCCTAGACCTCCCTCGCAAGAAGAGGGTTGGGGGGTTTGGAAAGCCGGATTCGGAGTCCCGGGAGGAGGTCAGGACTCCTGGATCCCAGGAAGAGGGGGTGGGGACCCAGACGCCGGGGGCCCAGATGCCAGGGTCCCAGAAGAAGAGACCATGGGCCTAGATTACTGTGTTTGGGAGCCAGGACTCCTGGTGCTGGACAGAGGAGGGGTCCGGACTCGGGGCTGGGGCTAGAGTGGGGCTTGCTCACGTGGCACTCAGTCCTTCCGCCTCGGCATCCTTCTGCTGGTCCTTCTGGGCCGCCATCTCCGTGTTGTGAACGGCTGTGAAGAGCCCCCGGCCCTACAGACCCTGCGGGCCCCGCCCGAGCCCTCCCTCACCCAGCGGAGCGAACGTGGCGCCGCCCGGGAGCCGCTGGGACTGTACGTCTGCCGCCGGGCACTGTGGGAGTTGTAGTCCTGTGTCGGGAAGCCATGATGTGGGCTGGCTTGCAAGACATCTTGGGAGATGTAGTCCTAGGAAGCGACGATAAGCGTCTCTGGGCATTGTGGGAGTTGTAGTTTCAGGTGCAAGGGCGTGGGCTGTCAAGCGTGAGGGTGTTACTAGACCTCAGATGGTAGAAGGGGGCGTTGTGTACTCTTCCGTGGAGGATATAATGAGACCGTGCAGAGCTATCCTGACCCTAGAGGGTATTAAAACCCCCTGGAAGGCTTGATAAAACACTGATTTCCCTGGCCTCACCCCCAGATATTCTGATTCAGCAATGGGTGAAGCCCTCATTTGCATTTCTAAGTTTCCAAGTGACGCTGATATTGATGGTCCATGGACCACATTTTGAGTAACGATTGTAGAAAATTTGTGGGAATTGATTTCTTCCTCAAGAGACAGAGGCTAGTGAGGGGACCATGGTTGCTAGAGGGGGTATCTGAGGTTGGGAGCAAAGCCCCCCTCTCCACCCTTGGAATCCCAAGGATGAATGGGTTAGGACGAGAGACACCCCCCTCAAACACACACACCTTTGGATAGAAGAGAGGGAAGTTAGGAAAGAAGAGGTTTGAGAATTTTTAAAGGAGTTGTTACATTTAAAATTGCTGGAGTCAGACTCATGAGAAAATCCAGACTATGTGGCTTTGACCCAGTCCATTGAACTTCAATGTCCTCATCTGGGCTGTGGGGATTCTAATAGGTACCAGACTCAAGGTTCTGATGATTAAGTTAGATGGACCATGTAAAGTGCTTGAAAGAGTTTTGACATTTTACACAAGTCTTTTTCTTTTTTTTTTTTTGCAGTTTTTGGCCGGGGCTGGGTATGAACCTGCCACCTCCAGTGTATGGGGTCGGCGCCACACTCCTTTGAGCCACAGGTGCCACCCAAGGTTTGACATTTTATAATAATAAATGATAGGATGGCGCCTGTGGCTCAAGGAGTAGGGTGCTGGTCCCATATACCAGAGGTGGCGGGTTCAAACCTGGCCCTGGCCAAAACTGCAGCAACAACTGCAACAACAGCAAAAAAGATAGTCATTACTACTGCTACATTATGTGAGGAATGTTATGATTGTAATTTCTAGAGTTCAGCCTTCTTAAATCTAACAGTAATGTCATGGGCTGCTGGTCCCTGGGATGTCCCAAGGAGTGACTGATGTCTGAGGTGTCTCTCTTTTCCCTTGTTCCCACAGCCATGGTTCGGCCTTTAAACAATTTCCTCAGTGGCCTGACCTTGAAAAATCTGGTTTTCCAAGCTTGTTGGGTTTCCTTATAGGAGCTGAATGGAAGTAATTTCATCCCATAACCCACCAGTCCTTGTTCTGAGCAGAGGATGTACACAGTAAAAGGCCTGGAGGTGTTGACAGTATGGGCCATGGCCAGAGAGAGGGCTTCAGAGGAGGAGGAAAGTGGGGTCCAGAGGCAAGGACATTGTGGGGAGGGGCCCTCTGAGCAGCATGGTGGGGGCAAGTTTGAGTAAGGAATTTTCAGGAGATGGGGCCTGTACATGGGCACTGTGAGAGAGGAGCCTTTGAAACAGGGTCATGAGAAAGGGGCCACCTAAGGCAGAGATATGGGAGAGATGGTAGGAGATGGGGTCCCTGAGAGAGGAGGCCTATAATTAGGGGGGTGGCAAGAGATGAATGAGTACCTGGCCAGATTGTGGGAGATAGACCCTGATTAAGGATTCCTTCCTGCCTTCCTCCATGAGGAAGTGGAGCTGGGAGGGCAGGAAGACCTTAGCATAGATAACCAGGAAGCTGGGTCAAAGTCCCAGCTGTGTGATCTCAAGGAAGGCCTACCCCCTTGACCTCAATCTGCCTGTGCATTTATCGGAGTGTCTCTTCCCCTGTACAAAATGAATAAAGCAGTATCCATAGGCTCCCTAGGAGAGGCCCAGGCTCATGCAGACCCTACCAGGACCAGGCTCTGCCCTGGGATTGTGGGGGGTGCCTGGGACACATGGCCCCTGACCCCTGCCTGCCTTCCTACTCAAATTGAGGAGCCTCCTCTTCACCTTTACCATTGTCTTGCATGTTAGCCATGTGCACACACTCACATGCTCACCCATACTCACATGCTCTGAACATCCTGCCCTCCAGACTGCACTGAGAGGCAGGCAGGCCCGGTTCTGGCCCCAGCCCCTCCCCTGAGTCGCATCTCTGGACTGTCTTAGAAAGGCTTCCTGCAGGGACATGATTTAGCTGTCCAGCCAGAATGGCTAAAATTAAAAGATCAATGATACATAGGGGTGCCAAGGATGGAGAGTAACTGGAATTTTCATACACTGTTGCATGCAAAAGGACACAAAGCTCTGGAAAATGTCTTGCAGTTTCTGTTAAACATAGTAGACCCCATGACCTAGCAATTCTGCTCCTAGGCACAAATATACCCAGTGGAGTGTGTGTGCATGTCATTAAAAGATGTGACTAGAATGCTCCTATGACTAACAGCACCAGTTGTAAATGGCTCCCAGACTGGAAACAACCCAAATATCCCTTAACAGGAGAATAGATAAACAAATTGTGTTATCCCTTGATGGAATACTACACACCAGTGAAAGGGACAGGCTATCAATACATATGCCAACATGGGTGACTCTCTTAGACATGATGCCAGAGGACAAGGAGCCAGACATAGAGAAAATGTGCTATGAGATTTGATTTATTTTTATTTATTTATTTATTTATTTATTTATTTTTTTGAGACAGAACCTCAAGCTGTCACCCTGGAGAGTGCTGTGGCATCACCGCTCACAGCAACCTCCAATTCCTGGGCTCAAGTGAGTCTCCTGCCTCTGCCTCCCAAGTAACTGGGACTACAGGCGCCCGCCACAATGCCCGGCCATTTTTTGGTTGCAGCCGTCATCGTTGTTTGGCGGGCCCGGGCTGGATTCGAACCCGCCAGCTCAGGTGTACGTGGCTGGTGCCTTAGCCCGTTGAGCCACAGGTGCCGAGCCATGAGATTTGATTTATATCAGGAACAGGCACAACTAATGTGTGGTGATACTAGCCTGAGTTACAGCAAGATGTAATTTAAAAATCTTTGAACTGTGCCTTTAAGATCTGTGCATTTCACTGAACGAAATTTTATCTCAATAGAAAGAGAGAATGGCTACTGACCTATTGTTCACACAGCTTTGGCTCAGATCCTTGATTTGTCTCCTCCTAACTGTGTGACTATGAGTGAGTCACTTCCCCTCTCTGCACATTTATCCCACACCTTGTGAGGATTAAATGGGCTAATATACAGAGGGCTTAGAAGGGGGCGGGGCACATAGTGGGTACTCCGAGAATCACCATCATCACCTCCCTGGGCCCTACCCTGGCATGAGAGGGTTCCAGTTTGCCATCTGATCCTCTTCCTCTCCCCTGCTCTGACTCCATAAGCCCTTCACCTGGCGAATTCAAGCTTCATGAAGTCTAGAACTCTGTGATTTGAAGACTTTGAGATTTCACACTTAACAAGCCAAGTTCCTGGGGCTGTGTATGGCAGGTGGCAGCAAATGGCAGCAGAGGTAACCCTGTCCTGCCTGCAGCCCCCATCCGCCCAGACATCAAGCACAACACACATATTGTTTCTCTCCCATGGATATATTTGATAATTGTCCAGAACCAGAGATGGCATCAGTTGGGGAGTAGGAGGGAGTAAAAAAGAGCCCAGGGAGGTGGCTTGAGGGGGGATGGAGGGGTGGGGGAGAGGAAAGGGAGAGAGACGGGAAGGAGGGGGGCAGGGGGAGATGCCAGCCAGAGGGAGAGAGAGGAAGGGCCAAGAGAAGGGAAGGGGTGTGGACCAAGGTGGGGCGGTGGGGAGAGAGGGCCCCTCCCCCCAGAATACAAAACGGGGGTCCTGGAGGGGACTGTCCCAGGCTTGGGGCATAGGGAAGAGCCGGCAATGTGGTGGGGTTGAGGTCAGTAGTAGGTTTCTTTCTCCACCCAACCTGGAGAGACAAAGAATTAAAGAGATAGAGTAAGAGATGGGGAGAGACAGGCCAGACACAGCAGAAGCAAGAATGGTGCCAAAGAAACAGCTGCAGGAAACCAGAGGGACAGAGCGTGGGAGGGCAGCAAGGAGGCCAGGAGAGGCAGGGAGAGAGAAGGAGTTGGGAAGGGCAAGCTGTCTTCACCACCACCACCACCACCACCACCACCTTGGCTGTCCTAGCCCTGGCCTCTGCCCACTGCCTGCTGAGCCCCCTCACCCCCAGGGTTCCTGCGCAGGATGAGTTTGCGGATTTCATCATAGACGAAGATGAGGAAACTGTAGGGGAAGGCACAGAACCACCAGCTGGGCCTGCAGAGAGGGAGAGGAGAGGATGTGAACATGGGACCCTGTGAGGGGACACGGGGTCTCCATCTCCCAAGACTCTGTGCCCATAGGTGAGGGGTGCACTGGGGCCTGCAGGCGACCCACCGTGAGGACCACCATTGAGGAGGCTTAGTGGTATCAGAATAGGAACACACAGCCAGGGCTCCAGACATACCCCAGGAGAGGTAGGGCTGGGGCCTGGGCTGGGGCCCAGGCTGAGGCCTCTGAGGATGCCCTAGGGAATGATCCTTTTTTCCCTTCAGTTTAAAATGAGTTTTGGGGGTTGGGTGAGGTGGCTCATGACTGTAATCCTAGCACTCTGAGGGGCTGAGGTGGGTAGATGCTTCAGCTCAGGAGTTTGAGACCAGTCTAAGCAAGAGTGAGACCCTGACTCTACTAAAAATAGGAACATTAGCCAGACATAGTGACAAGTGACAAGCACCTGTAGTCCCAGCTACTAGGGAGGCTGAGGTCCAAGAGTTTGAGGTTGCTGTGAGCTATGATGCCACAGCACTCTACCCCAGGGTGACAGATGAGACTCTGTCTCAAAAAAAAAAAAAAAAAGAGTTTTCAGTGTTTACATTTTAGCTAACTGGCTGCAGGATCTCCTGGAGGGCACCAGGTTGGGTGGGAGGGGAGGGCACTCACTTGAGAGGGTACATGCGGAGGGCCACATCCATGCCAGGGCAGTAGGACAGGAAGGCAGCCAGAGCTGTCTCCTCAAAGAGCCCAAAGATCAAGATCTTGTTCCTGGAGGTACAGGAGAGGCAGGGCTGGGCCTAGAGAGCTCCCCACTCTGCAGGGACAGCAAGAGGCAAGGCACAGACACCCAGAGGCCCACAGAGACCAGCCGCGCATGCACAGAGAGCTATAGGAACCAGAGATGCTGAGACAGAGGCAGAGACACAGGGAGAGAAAGAGTGTGAGACGTACCCCGAGACAGGAGGCAGAGACAGGGAGAGCAGAGGTGACACAGAAAGGTAAAGAGAGAAAGGCAGGGAGAAATGGGAGGAGGCACAGAGAGGCAGTGGAATAAAAAGAAAAAGCAGATCTGGGGAGGGACTCAGGGGACCCTCCCCCCAAGAGACAGACTGAGAGAGAACTCAGGCAACAAGTGACCCATGAAAGTCAGTGCAGAAGCAAAAACCACAGTAGGAAGCATGGGGACAGACACAGACAGACACACAGATAGGACAGATGGCAGCCGGCCCTCACTTCATGCCCTGTTGGAAGACCGAGTTCCTCCGGGTCTTGCAGATGATCAGATCGGCCCACTGCACAACCACTATGCTCACAAAGAAGGCGGTGTGGCACGTGAACTCCACCACCTTCCTCTGCTCATACGTCTGCAGGAGTGGTGAGCAGGGCATGGGGTGCCTGGTCAGCCCTGCAGCCCCACCCCCACCCCACCACTGGAGCCCTTCACCTGCCCCCCAACCTGTACAGGGTCCCAGAGGCCCCAGAGGTGTCTCCCCTTTTCAGGCTTATAGCCCTGAGGAAAGAGTCCAAGGAAGAAGAAAGGTCGATGGGGCCAGGGAGGTGGACAAGGATCCCTTGAGCCCCCCAAGGAGGACAGATGGCACTTTGAAGGGACAGACAGAGGCAGGAAGGGAGGCCTGTTGGGTCAGAGAGCACCAAGAGCCCCAGGAGGCTCCGCATCCTTGGCAAGAGTTTTACTGCTGTCCCTGGAGCAGAGGGGACATTGGAGGAGGTGGCCACGATGGCTGAGAAGCTCACCCAGGCCCCTGTGGTGGGCAGGGACTCTGACTTGGAGGCCTCCCACAATGCTGTGGAGCCGGCCTCACTCACCCACTGCTGCCCGTAACTATCCTCCAGGTCATTGACGGTGCGGTCATCCCAGTTCAGCCGAATACCCACTAGGTTGCCAGGCAAGAAGCCATTTTCTGCCAGGATCACAAAGTAGGAGAAGAAGCCACCGAGAGCCTGGATCATTCCTGGGGGAAGGAGGGAACGGAGCTGAGGAGAGGCTCAGGTGGGAGCTGGAGGCCAGCCAGTGCACCTCAGCGGCCTCCTGAGAGCCCCACGGGGAGGAAGGTAGGCAAACTGGTGCTGAGCTCTGTGGTCTGAGGATGGTTTCCCAGAGACAACTGAGAGTCCTACTGGCAGTGAATGCCTGAATGCACCACCTGGCTCTGAGCCTCAGGGAGGGGTTCTCACAGGTGGGTAACCTACAGCCCCCCTCCCACATGATGTGAACAACATGAAACCCTGGAGGACCCTGGCCTTGAGTCTGATGGGCCTCCCAGGCAGGAGTGAACTGCCAGGCCTCTGCCCACTGCTGGGGAGCCCTTGCTTGCTGGGAAACTCTCAAGGACAGCTGCTATGCACTTCTGGGCTCTGCACACATCACTCCAGAAACAGGACAGGAGGAGGTGCAGAGGGATGGGGTGCAGCCCTCCACCCCTAGGGAGCTCACACACTTGTCCTGTCCCAGGTCTGTTTCCCTCAGGCAGCACCAGGGTCCCAGCCCCTCACCAATCTGCCCGTAGGCCATGCTGATAAGCCTCTCATTCACTAGCTTGTCGGTCCGTGGGTTCCTGGGCTGTCTTTTCATGATGTCACTCTCGGCAGCCTCGTATGCCAAGGAGATGGCAGGGACCTGGGCAAGAGAAGCCCAGGTGAGCTGGGGAGGGCAGAGGAAGGAAGACCCAACGTCCCAGCACCCAGGGGTAGCTGCTGGATCTCACCATGTCGGTGCCCAGGTCAATGCAGAGGATGGTGATGGTGCCCAGGGGCAGCGGGATGTTGGCCATGATGAAGAGCAGAAAGGGGGTGATCTCAGGGATGTTGCTGGTCAGGGTGTAGGCGATAGACTTCTTCAGGTTGTCGAAGATCAGGCGGCCTGCAGCAGGAGCAGGCTCAGAGCTCAGGTGCCCACCCAGAGAGCCCCATTCCCTCTGCCCATCCCCTGCTCAGTCACAAATCCTTTCTAATCCAGCTCACACCTATGCCCCACCTTTTCACACACTTTGCCTCTGTTCAAACATTCTTGAAATGCAACCCCTTTGTAAGATGGTCTGGGAGTTTTTATTAGGGTTAAACATGCCTCTGCCCCATTGACCCAGCAATCCTACCACCAGACTCAACCCCAAAAGAAATGAGCGCTTATGTCTGCCAGGAAGCAGCACAAGAATGTTCACTGTTGCGTGATTTGTAATAGCCAAAACCCAGAGCCAATCCCAATGTCAGCAGGTGAGGGATGAACAAACGGCAGTGCCTCCACGCAATCGAGTACCACTCAGCTGGGAAAGGCTCAGGCACACCCACCTCCATGGCTGGAAGGTAGAGGTGGTGTTAAGTGAAGCCGGCCAGACCCAGGGGCATTTACACCACGCGCTTCCATCTAGTTGAGTGTCAATACTAATCTATGGTGTAAGAAGCCAAGGTGGCAGTTATTTCTGGGGCAGAGGGGAGACAGATTTGGAGGGGATCAGACAAAACTGGAATGGGGGCCCGGAAAAGTTCTCTGTCTTGACTGGCATCTGGTGCTTGTGTGGGTGTGTACACCTGTAAAAATTCATCAAGCTGCCTAGCTCACTGGATGTATGTTACAATGATAAATCTCAGTGAAAATGTGACCAGTACAGTGTGTGTAAAATAAACCCAGCAAGGCTGCACATAATGTAACAGAAAGACCCTGGTCCTCCTTCCTGGGGGTCTCTTTCCCTGCAGTGTGCTGTTCTCAGAGACTAGATATTTCTCATCCTAAAATATCTATGGGTGTGGCTTGGTGCTGTGGCTCACATCTGTACTTCTAGCACTCTGGTAGGCTGAGGCAGCCTGAGCAAGAGCAAGACCCTGTCTCTACTAAAAATAGAAACACTAGTCGGGCATGGTGGCTAACACCCGTAGTCTCAGCTATTCGGGAGGCTGAGGCAGGAGGATAGTTTGAGCCCAAGAGTCTGAGGTTGCTGTGAGTTATGATGACACCACGGCACTCTTCCCAGGGTGACAGAGTGAGACTCTGTTTTAAAAAAAAAAAAAATCTATGGGTGAACCAATGACTTATATGCACATCAGTGAGGTTCTCTGTGTGAGGCAAGGGGCAAGGAAGAACCAAGGTGGGCCATGAATTGATTCCTGCTGCTGCTGGGGTGGAAGCACCCAGGGCTTGTTGCTCTTGGCGCAACCTGGAACTCCCCCTGATGGAAGTTAAACTTTCTTTCTTCCCACTTTGCCAAGTCCTTCCCTGTCCACCCTCTCTGGGCAGGACTCCTGGGATTACCTATCACAGTATGCCAGTTGTTTTTTGGCAACACAGATCATAATTTTGTATCTCTGTGTGTATCTGTGACTTGTGGAAGGCTGCCTCCCCGCCCCCCCCACCCCCCACTGAGTGTCTGCTGTGCTCACAGCTGCACCCCAGCGCACCAGCTCTGGAAGCAGGGCATGCCCCAGGAGGGCATGTGGATTGCGTGTGCACAGAAGATGTCTTGTGGGGAAGAAAGTGCTAACCATGGTTTCCTCCGGGATGTAGGAGACAAGGGTCAAGGGCATTTAATTTGTCACTTGGGCTCAGCTTTACTGTTTGACATGAACATATTTTTTATTCTAGTAACGTTTCTTTTTTTTTTGAGACAGAGCCTCAAGCTGTCACCCTGGATAGAGTGCTGTGGCATCACAGCTCACAGCAACCTCCAATTCCTGGGCTCAAGTAAGTCTCCTGCCTCCGCCTCCCAAGTAGCTGGGACTATAGGCGCCTGCCACAACGCCCAGCCATTTTTTGGTTGCA
>CAUYRH010150267.1:0-14961 GCA_963574655.1 Perodicticus potto | reverse complement strand
GCCATGGCATCACAGCTCACAGCAACCTCCAATTCCTGGACTCAAGCGAGTCTCCCGCCTCCGCCTCCCAAGTAGCTGGGACTACAGGCGCCCGCCACAACGCCTGGCCATTTTTAGGTTGCAGCCGTCATTGTTGTTTGGTGGGCCCAGGCTGGATTCGAACCCGCCAGCGCAGGTGTACGTGGCTGGCGCCTTAGCCCGTTGAGCCACAGGCTCCGAGCCTGTGGATACTCTTTGACCCAGAGAGGGAAGAAGAGAGTTCTTTTAGTAACCTCAGAGCAGCGTGTGAATTAGGCACCAGTGAATCAACGATAACTTCAAAAAATGACTCCCCGTTAGTGACAGAGGAGCTTCCTTGTGGGTGTACTGAGTGGGAGCAGTCCTGGGTGGGTGTACAGGTCCACAAAGAGGTCTTGGTCTAATCCGTACCTTTTCAAAACTATCCTATTCCATTTTCTTAGGGGTTTGGGCGTTTTATTTATTTATTTACATATTTTTTGGAGACAGAGTCTCATTCTATCACCTTGGGTGGAGTGCAGTGGTATCATCTTAGCTCATTACAACCTCAAACTCCTAGGCTCAAGCAATCCTCCTGCCTCAGCTTAGGACTACAGGTGCCTGTCACAACGCCTGGCTAATTTTTCTATTTTCTATTTTCAAAGACGTGGTCTCACTCTTGCTCAGCCTGATCACCAACTCCTGACCTCAAGCAATCTGTCTGCCTTGGCCTTCCAGAGTGCTAGGATTACAGGTGTGAGCCACCTCACCCAGTCTGATTTTGGTGTTTTAAAAATAAATGTTTAAAATGAATATGTTTTTGGAAGTTTTATACTATGTAACATTCATATAGTATTTAATGCTTATGGTAAAGAACACCCTAGAACAATAAGAAGGGTTTTTGGTCATGAGCTCTCCTGGTAGTTTCCTCTTACATAATTTTTTTTTTTTTTTTGAGATAGAGTCAAAAAATTATGTCGCCCTCGGTAGAGTGCCAGGGTGTTCCAGCTCACAGTACTCTCAAACTCTTGGGCTTAAGCAATTCTCTTCCTTTAGCCTCCCAAGTGGCTGGGACTACAGGCGCCCACCACAACGTCTGGCTATTTTCTTTGTTGCGGTTGTATTGTTGTTCAGCAGGCCCAGGCCAGGTTCGAACTCCACAGCCTGGGTGTATGAGGCTGGCACCCTACCCACTGAACTATGGGTGCTGTCCTACATCATTGTTTTTATGGAAAAAAAATATGTGATTTGGAAAAAACTCACTCCCCAAACTGTGATTTCCTTTAAACTTCACAACAATCAAAACATAAGAGGGCTCCTATGACCAAATGTAGCATTTTTTCCTCACACTCCATGCAATAAACACTGGGTGGGTGTCCTCTAATTCAATTCTGACACAATCACACTCTATCTGGAGAGAATGTTATATCCCCCAGGATGAGTACTCAGTACCCACAACATCTTTCAGTCACAAGTCCTGACTGTGCAACTTCTGACTGGCTTCAATTTGGGCTTCCCATGTGCCCTTTGCTCTTTGGGTTCGATTAATTTGCTGGAGCGGCTCACAGAACTCAGGGTAACAGTTATACTTACCGATTTCTTCTGACGGCTGTTACAAAGCACACAGATGAAGAGATGCCCAGGGTGAGGGAAGTGGGAGGAGGCATGGAGCTTCCATGTCCTTCCTGGGACCACCACCTCAACTATCTAGAAGCTCTTGGAATCCAGTCCTCTGGTGTTTTTATGGGGGCTTCATTACCCGGGCACGACTGACAACTAAGCACAAATGTGACTGGGCAAAAAGCACACGATCTAAGCCCAACTAGGCCTGTCTGCTCGGATTCCTCCTTGTCCTCTCTGTGTAGCTTTCCTTCCTCCAGGGTATGGGGCTGGACCATTTCTGAAATGAGGGTATTTTGACCCACAATCAGGTTAGAGTCTTGCCTTGGGCAGGTGAAAGAGGACCCAAAAAGGTCAGAGAGAGAGAGAAATTCTATCTCAGGAGGCCTGCTCCTGAGTCTAAAGTGCCCTAGCATTACAAGGACTGTGGGAGTTATGAAACTCCATGGGAACCATAGATGAAAACCAATACAAATATCATGACACTACAATATGGTTCAACTTACAGCACTCGACTGCCAGGATTTTTTCTAAAATTCAAACCTGTGGAGACTGGTTGGTCACAGGACCATCAGAAATGTTAGCAGAATCAAGACACTGAAGGCAAGAGTTACACAAATGCTTGTCATCTCCTGCAAAAGAACAAGCACATCAAGGACTGCAGTGCTCTGTCTGGGATATTCCTCACCTGGAACTTTTCCAACTCGTGGGTCACCAGAGCCTGAGCTTGAGCCTGAGCTTGAGCCAGAGGCCTACGGCAGCGCTTGATGCACTGTTGCACCTGCTGCACGGACGCCTGGTTGTCCTCACGGCAGCTGGCGCTGCACCCTGGGGAGAGGGCAGAGAGGGGTTAGGTAGAAAGGCCATTGAAGACAGAGATGACCACGGAGAACAGTCAGAAGGCCACGTCTGTATTTGTGCCTTACTCTCCACTGCTGTCACCTTTCCTAAGGGTAGATGCCAGGACTTCACAAGCACGATTGGGGAAAATTATCTTCGGGGCCTTGCAGAGTGTCTCATGGCTCCTTACTGCTGGCTCACTGGCACTCGTACGGTGGCTTGGCGGATAGGGAAGGTGGGGGGGAGTCAGAGGAGGACACGTTCTGAAAACCAGGTGCGTGGACCCCAGGGTTTAGAGGGGCATTCCACCAGAGGGCAGCCGACCCATTAATTAACGACTCACCGAGCACTATGTAGGCCGGGCACGGTGGCTCACCCTGTAATCCTAGCTCTCTGGGACGTCAAGGCGGGTCGACTGCCTGAGCTCACAGGTTCCAGACCTGCCTGGGCCACAGCGAGACCCCATCTCTAAAAATGGCCGGGCGTTGTGGCCGGCGCCTGTGTCCCAGCTACTTGGGAGGCTGAGGAAAGAGAATCGCTTGAGCACAAGAGTTGGAGTTTGCTGTGAGCTGTGATGCCATGACATTCTACGGAGGGTGACAAAGTGAGACTCTGTCTCCAAAAAAAAAAAAAAAAAAAGGAGCGCTACGTGGAAAGGAAAGCCAGGACCCGGCGGGAAGCAGGACCAACACCACAAAAACACGTGGAAGGTGTGGCAGAACCAGCGCCGTGTAAAGCGGTGAAGCAGTAGCGGGCACGACCGGGCCAGCAGAGAGGCGGGGAGACCCGGAGCCTTCGCCGCCTTTCGGCTCTTTCACCTTGGCTGGAGCTTGTGGGCCTCGGGCTGTTCATCTGCGGGAGGGCCGCACCTGAAGCGAAAGTGTGGGGACAAACCCCAAACCGTCTGACTTCAGCGCACGCACTTGCTGCACCTCCGACGCGACAACCCCACGCTGCCCCGCGCCGGCTCCCGCTTGGACTAGGCGCGGGGCCCGCCCCCTCGTCGCCGCTCCCTCTTTTGTGCCCGCCCTCCCCAGGGCCACGCCCCCTGGCGGCCGAGCGGAGCAACTGCACCCCCGGCGGCAGCGCTCCCCTCCCGCTGGGCTGAGAGGGCCGGGGGCTGGTTGGGTGCACCCACCAGACTGCCTGCCTGCCTTCCTCCCTCCTCTCCAGCCTTTCCTTCAAAGTCTTAAAACATATATATATATATATATATATATTTTTTTTTTTTGTAGAGACAGAGTCTCACTTTATCACCCTTGGTAGGGTGCTGTGGCGTCACAGCTCACAGCAACCTCCAACTCCTGGGCTTAAGCGATTCTCTTGCCTCAGCCTCCCGAGTAGCTGGGACTACAGGCTCCCGCCACAACGCCTGGCTATTTTTTGGTTGCAGCCGTCATTGTTGTTTGGCAGGGCCGGGCTGGATTCAAACCTGTCAGCTCAGGTGTATGTGGCTGGCGCCTTAGCCGCTTGAGCCACAGGTGCTGAGCCAAAGCTTTGTTTTTAATTGATGACTTTTTAAAATTAAATCATAGTTGTGTACATTAATACAATCATGGGGTACAATGTGCTGGTTTTATATACAATTTGAAATATTTTCATCAAACTGGTTAACCTAGCCTTTACTGCATTTTCTTAGTTATTGTGTTAAGACATTTATAGTCTACACCTAGTAAATTTCACATGTACCCTTGTAAAATGCACAGTAGGTGTGGTCCCACGGATTACCTTGCCTCCATCCATCCTCCCCCTCCCCCCTCCTCCCTGTCGCCTTTCCCCTTTTTCTTGGCCTATAATTGGGTTATAGCCTTCATATGAAAGCTATAAATTGGTTTCATAGTATGGCTGAGTACATTGGATACTTTTTCTTCCATTCTTGGGATACTTTGCTAAGAAGAATATGTTCCCACTCCATCCATGTAAACGTGTAAGAGGTAAAGTCTTCATCTTTCTTTAAGGCTGCGTAATATTCCATGGTGTACATATACCACAATTTATTAATCCCTTCATGGGTTCATGGGCACTTGGGCTTCTTCTGTGACTTAGTAGTTATGAATTGGGCTGCAATAAACATTCTAATACAGATATCATTGTTATAATGTGATTTTTGGTCTTCTGGATATATACCTAATAGAGGAATTGTAGGATTGAATGGCAGGTCTATTTTTAGATCCCTAAGTGTTCTCCAAACATCTTTCCAAAAGGAACGTATTAGTTTGCATTCCCACCAGCAGTGTAGAAGTGCTCCCTTTTCTCCACATCCATGCCAACATCTCTGGTTTTGGGATTTTGTGATGTGGGATAATCTTACTGGAGTTAGATGGTATCTCAAACTACATTTCTCTGATGATTAAGGATGATGAGCATTTTCGTATGTCTTTAGGCCATGCACCTGTCTTCTTTAGAGAAGTTTCTCTTCAAGTCCCTTGCCCACCCTGAGATGGGATCATTTGTTCTTTTGTTGATAATACTTTTGAGTTCTCTGTGGATTCTGGTTATTAAACATTTGTCAGAGATATAACCTGCAAATATCTTTTCCCATTCTGAGGGCTGTCTGCTTGCTTTACTTACTGTGTTCTTGGCTGTGCAGAAGCCTTTAAGTTTGATCAGGTCCCAGTAGTGTATTTTTGGCTTTGCTTCAATTGCCCGGGGGGTCCTCCTCATAAAATATTCGCCCAGTACAATGAAGCTTTTATATGCCAGCAACACGGAACTGTTTCTGAATTCCCTGGGACACTTCTGTCTTGAGTGCCCTATCCTTCCACTACCAACTTGACTGTTCTATGCATTCATTTATCGGAACAATCCTGGACACCTGCTAGACATCAGATGCTGTGCTGGGGGCCTGAGGTACAGAGAGGCACATCAGTGAGAGGAAATGGGGCAAGATACAGGGGCAATGTTGGAAGAGAGGTGGTACAGGCTGGCAAGAAGGAAATGAGCCACCCATATGTCTCAGGAACATTTTCTTAGGGGAGGTAAGACTTTAATTGAGTCTTGGGATTGAATTGAGATGAACAGGTATGGGATCTGCCATGCATAAAGGAGAGTGTTAAGGAGCTTGAAGCTGGGCAAGCCAAGTGGTAATGCTGAATCTGGACTTGGCGTAGAAAAGGAGACTTGTACTGGTCATTGGGATTGGTGGTGTTGTGGGTGGACACAGAAAGAAGTAGGGCTCTGTCATGGGAATTTAGGCATTTGCTGACATTGGGCAGTAGGTGGCAGGAGATCTCTGGTTTGAGGGCAGTGGGGAACTTGCCTTAACTCAAGGTTCTTTCAGAAAGCTGTGCTTTTCCAGAACCAGGTCCACCCTAGCTCCAGTGCTCCCCAGAAACCAGCGTTCAGGTCTGAAATACCCTTTCTACCTAAAGCCCAACTAGAGGTGGTTTCAGTAGCAGCTGGGAGGAGGGTGATGCCAGCTATTATACAATTTACCAAGCACTGTTTTAAGTGCTTTGCATGGGATTATCTCACTGAGTTTCCACAGGAGGTGGGTACTTTGCTACCCACTTTTCTCCCACTCAGGGCCAAAAACTGAGGCCTAGGGAAATGAAGCCACTTGCCAAAGCTTGCACATTTAGGAACTGGTAGAGCTAGAATTCTATCCCTGATAGGCTGACTTCAGATTGTAGAAAAGTAGGAAATATCTGTTGTGACTGATTTAATGTTTAGTCTTGTGTCTTAAATTCCACAGAAAGTCCTTTCTTCTGTATAGGACAACTTTTAATTTCTTAATTTTTCCTCCTTATTCCTAAAATATCAGACTGAGTCTCTCCAACAACTCCAACTTGGAGGAGCCAAGTTAATCACACTCAAATGAGGTTATTAATGCATTGAGTAATGTAGTCTTGTTAGTTTGTGTATAGAATTAATGGTTCTTTAGTATTTATGAAAAATGATTCTTGACTTCTGGTGAGTTGGCTTTGGAAACCAAATAGGAGTCATGGTAGAATAGAATTGAGATTTAATTTCATGTTAGGAAGCTCAGATGTATGTTTGGGTTATTATACTGGTGCTTTGGAGGTGGGAAATGGGGCTTCAGGGTTATGTGCACCATACCTTGGACCACTGAAGTCTGAACTCTTTCAGAGTCTTGGACAGTCAGTTAGGTAGTGTCAGGTCCTTTCCCACATCTCATGCATGGCATTTGGTGAACCCAGGCCCGATAGTGGCAGAAATACTTCCAGCTTCTTTTCCAGAGGCTAATAATGGCATTAGACTGAGATTGTGTTCTGGTTACTCAAATTCAGGATATGGGTGAGATAAATGGGAGCCAGGAGGCCTGGCTACCTTTTCTACCCTCAGGTTAGCAATGGGTGACAGCTAGAAACCCAGGTACCACCAGCCTTGGTTGAAGAATTCTAGATGAACCTATGTGAATTAAATGGATAATTTTGAAATTACTTCTTATGTTATCACTCTCTAGCCATTATACTCTTTGGTAAATAAGGATGCCTTGCTGGGGAAAAGAAAACTCACAAAAAACATCATCTTTTGTAGAATGAAGAATTCAACATTTTGGAGTCACAAATCCTTTATTAAGATATGTTGCCAAGTGCAGTGGCTCATGCTTGTACCAACACTTGGGAAGCTCAAGAGGGTGGATTGCCTGAGCTTACAGGGTCGAGATCAGCCTGAGCCAGAGCCAGATCCCATGTCTAAAAAATAGCCAGGTGTTGGGGCTGGTGCCTCTAGTCCCAGCCACTTGGGAGACTGAGGCAAGAGAATTGCTTAAGGCCAAGAGTTTGAGGTTGCTGTGAGCTGTGACATCACGGTACTCTACTGAGGGTGACAAAGTAAGACTCTGTCTCAAAAAAAAAAAAAAGAAAAGAAAAGAAAAAAAAAGATATGTTAACATTTAAAACTTTGGTTGAATGATTATATAGTTATATTATTAAATATAAAATAAAGCAAATATTCTATGATTATAAGTACCATGTCAATATATCTTTTTAAAAAATATTTATTTATTTTTTATTGAGACAAAGTCTCACTTTGTTGCCCTCTGTAGTGTGCTTTTGCATCATAGATCACAGCAACTCCCAACTCTTGGGCTTAAGTGATTCTCTTGCCTCAGCCTCCCTAGTAGCTGGGACTACAGGCACCCACCACAAGGCCCGGCTATTTTTTTGTTGCAGTTTGGCCAGGGCCAGGTTCTAATCTACCACCTTCGGTATGTGGGGCCAGCGCTCTACTCACTGAGCCACAGGCGTTTGCCTGAATCTATTCACATCTCGATAGCCTCTTGTTATCTCCCTAAAGCCACTGTTACTATTATTTGTTGGGGTTACTACACTTGATCCTGTTTAAATCTTTTTGCATATCTTCCTACTGAGTGGTTTTTACTTATTGGTTTGTAGAATATGTTTACATAGTCTTATTATGAGCTCTTTGTCAGCTATATTACGTTACAAATATTTTTCTCCTACTCTGTGATTTACCATTTTACTTTTTAAAGAGCATCTATTGATAAAAAATCCTTAATTTAAATATAGTGATACTTATATATTGTCTCTTTATTATTAATTTTTTTTTTTTTTTGGCCAAGGCTGGGTTTGAACCTGCTACCCAGGGTATATGGTGGGGCTGGCGCCCTACTCCTTGAGCCAAAGGCGCTGCCCTTTATTATTATTGTTTTTGTGTAATTTTAAAGAAAAATCTTTCTTAACTCCAAGATATGAGGATATCCTTGAGATGTCAAAAATTATATTTATTTATTTCTATTCAGCCTTTTTTCTTTCTAATACATATATTTTAAGGCTATAAATGTTCTTCTTAGTACTGCTTTAGCTTCTACCTCAAGTTTTGATACGAAGTATTTTTGTTTAAGCATTTTAAAATTTCAATTATGATTTTTTCAATATTTGGTCTTGTTCTGTTGCTCAGACTAAAGTGTATTAGCAGTATCATAGGTCAATAGAACTTTGAACTTCTGGGCTCAAGCAATCCTTTTTTTTCTACCTCCTAAGTAGCTGAGACTATAAGCATGAACCATTATGCCCAGATATAATAATTTTTCCACTTTTTGTAGAGATAGGGTCTTGTTATGTTGCTGAGGGTGAATTATAAATTTTTGACCCATGAGCTATTTAGAAATACATTTATTAATTTCTTTTTCTTTTTTTTTTACATTTATTAATTTCTAATCATGGGTATTTTTAAGGTAACTTTTTACCAATCATAGGTATGATTATATTACAGTTGGTAAACACATTCTGTATAATTTTAATCTTTGACTTGTTGCAACTTACTTTATGGCATCAAGAAAAGACTTTTCCAGTTGAGTGCAGTGGCTCACATCTATAATCCCAGACTTTGGAAGGGTGAGGGAGGAGGATCTTTTGAGTACAGGAGTTTGAGACTAGCTTGGGCACCATAGCAAAACTTTGTCTCTACAAAAAAATAAGAAAAATTGGCCAGGCAAGGTAGCATGCTGCTCAGGTGGTTGAGGCCAGAGGATTACTTGAGCCCATGAGTTCAAGGTTACAGTGAATTATCATTACACCACTGTATTGTATCCTGGGTGACAGTGAGATTCTGTCTCAAAAAAAAAAACAACAGAAAGAGTTTTCTGACTGCCCCCTTCCCACCCTGTATGCTCCTGTGTCATATATTTTCTTAGCATCTTGTACTTACGTGTTGTGGTGCCCACTGGTACCACTTGTTACTTGCCCTGTGTATATTTTCTTTGCTAAATTAAAAACTATGTGAGGACATGAACCATGTCTGTGATTTTCATTGCTCTTCTCCAATTCTTTTTTTTTTCTGAGACAGAGTCTCACTGTGTCACCCTTGGTAGAGTGCTGTGGCGTCACAGCTCACAGCAATCTCAAACTCTTGGGCTCAAGCGATTCTCTTGCCTCAGCCTCCCGAGTAGCTGGGACTACAGGCACCCCACAATGCCCGGCCATTCTTTGGGTGCCGTTGTCATTGTTGCTTAACAGTCCTGGGCCGGGCTCGAACCTGCCACCTTTGTTGTATGTGGCCAGCGCCCTACTCACAGAGCTATGGGCACCAAGCCTCTTCTCCAATTCTTTGCTTAGTGATTGGCATATACTAACTCTTCAGTAAAGGTTTGCTTAATGAATTAATAAATAAATAAATAACATCATAAAAGTAATCAGATTACTAAAAATATTTGGAAACCAGAGAAAAGCAATAATAAATGGATAAAAATGTAAAAACCCATAATACTACCCTCCTATTTTAAATGCAGTTGACATTCTGATTTCTTTCTTTTGTTTAGGCATGATAAATATTAGCTTTCATATATCATCTAAAGGTGAGAAGTCTAGGGCTCATATGGCAGTTCCATGACTCCTAGGTGTTCTGTCATTCCCAGGGAACAAGCACACAGTCTTGATTTATTTCTTTGTAGTCTTCCTTCCTATGTGGGCTCTTTTTTTTTTTTTTTGAGACAGTCGCCCCACGGTAAAGTGCTATGGGGTCATAGCTCACAGCAACCTCAAACTCTTGGGCTTAAGCGATTCTCTAGTCTCAGTTTCCTGAGTAGCTGGGACCACAGGTGCCCACCACAATGCCTGGCTATTTTTAGAGACAAGGTCTCACTCTGGCTCAGGCTGTTCTCAAAACTGCAATCCATATGCCTTGGCATCCCAGAGTGCAGAATTACACTGCATCCGGTCTATGGTCTTTTTTTTTTTAATATTGCAATACTAATATATATATACTTTGTTATTTTGCTTTTACAATTATATTATAAATTATAGATGTTTCCATGTCATGTTCAAATAAAGGAACATCACATTTGGCCACTGATCAATATTAAGTAGAAGAGGACCAAAATTATAATATAAATGCAAAGATTTAAGCAAGCCCTGGCATAGGGGCTGATAGAACCCCCCCACTCCCACCCTTCACCGCCCTGGTAGGTTGAGCAATTCAGAAGCGGAGGAGGCACCTAAGCCTGCACAGAGCCCCAGGAGGTGACCAAACAGGACTCTGGAGAGGGGTGATGGCTGCATGAGGGGTCAGTGCAGAGAGGGCCTTAGGCAGCGCCCCACAGCATTCTTTAAAGCACAGTGTGAATAGGAGCTACTCCGAAGCAGCATGAAACCAGATAGGGCTGAAGACAGCCCAGGCTTAGCTCTTTCCCATGGCTCAGAATGGGAACTGCCTACTGCTGTCCATGCAGCCGAGAGAAGCACAGAGCCTAGAAGTAGCTGAGAGAGCAGGCCCTGGCCAGATCCTGTGGTTGGGAAGAGGGATGACTTTGAGGCAGCTGGCGTGAGCCAAGAAGACAGACCTTTTCCTTTGCAGATGCCAATGCGGGCAGGTGATCCAACTCACCCTCCCACTAGACATCTTGTCGCTTAGATGCGTCCCTGGGATGGGCTGCTCGATTGATTGAGATCATGTCTCCACCGCCCAGGAGAAGGAGAATGACATTAGAAATCTTTTAGTCCGAGAAAATTAAAGCTACAGTTCTTGTACATTGAGATTTGTACTAGTTTGTGTACAATGAAGAATTGTTAAAATCAACTCGCTGTGTGGGACTCCACAGTGACTAAGAAATTATGAGTTCTAGTTCTTTGCGCCAGGACACCAGTGTCAGTGATGGGATGTGAATGACATTAGCATCTGCCTTGTATCAGCACCTTCATCCTTCCAAGACTATTGCAGTAGTAGTTTTGTTTAGTGCTCCCTGCTACAGTCAGCCCTCCAAACTTTAGCGAGCTTTCTAAAGTATAACCCTGGCATTGTTTAGTATAGTTCTCCCGTATCCATTGTCTGTTCAGAGTCCCGCACTAGCATTTTTTTTTTTTTGAGACAGAGCCTCAAGCTGTCACCCTGGATAGAGTGCCATGGCATCACAGCTCACAGCAACCTCCAATTCCTGGGCTCAAGCGAGTCTCTTGCCTCTGGCTCCCAAGTAGCTGGGACTACAGGTGCCCACCACAATGCCTGGCCATTTTTTGGTTGCAGCCATCATTGTTGTTTGACTGGTCCAGTTTGGATTCAAACCCTCCAGTTCAGGTGTATGTGGCTGGCGCCTTAGCCCGTTGAGCCACAGGTGCCGAGCCCTGCACTAGCTTTATTATAGGCTTTTTAGGATGACTACCAGGCCTATCAGGATATGTCTGGACCCTATCTTTCCACATCACCTCTTGACTTCTCATTATGTGCTGCCTGTGCCCATAATTTTTTTTTTAATTAAATCATAGCTGTGTACATTAATGCAATTGTGGGATACAATGTGCTGGTTTTATATACAGTTTGAAATGTTTTCATCAGACTGGTTAACATAGTCTTTAGGGCATTTTCTTAGTTGTTGTGTTAAGACATGTATATTCTACACCTAGTAAATTTCACATGTACCCTTGTAAGATGCACAGTAGGTGTGGTCCCACCAATTACTGTCCCTCCACCCATCCTCCCCCCTCCCCTTCCCTCCCTCTCCCCTTTCTCCTTCTTCTTGGCCTATAATTGGGTTATAGCTTTCAAATGAAAGCTATAAATTGGTTTCATAGTAAGACTGAGTACATTGGATTCTTTTTCTTCCATTCTCGAGATACTTTGCTAAGAAGAATATGTTCCCACTCCATCCATGTAAACATGTAAGGGGGAAAGTCTCCAATTTTCTTTAAGGCTGCATAATATTCCATGGTGTACATATTCCACAATTTATTGATCTATTCATGGGTCGATGGGCACTTGGGCTTCTTCCATGACTTAGCAATTATGAATTGGGCTGCAATAAACATTCTGGTACATACATCTTTGTTAAAATGTGATTTTTGGTCTTCTGGATTCCTAGTAGAGGAATTGTAGGATCAAATGGCTGGTCTATTTTTAGATCTCTAAGTGTTCTCTGAACACATACTCAGTCTTTTAAATGTACTGTCAGCCCTTCCCAGGCCCTGCGTATGCTGTGCCCTGTCTGGGATGCTCCTCCCTACCACCTTTCTCCACTCTTTGGGCTCCTACTTTAAACGTGGATCAGATACCCCACAACTGATATTCCTGCCTTTCTGCCCACGTAGCGCTCTGTGTTTTCTGCCATCCTTCTTTATGAGGCCTTTGTTAGCCCATTGGAAAGGAGGGGTTTCCATCTCACCCCTCCAGCAGGGGTCTCAAACTCACCCCTCTGGAGCACAGCTCAGTGGATTTGCGCTGGCACATGTACCTACGTGTGCAGAGTGATGGGAACTGTGGCAGACTGGAAGCGGCTTCTCAATTTTATTTCCTGCAACACTGTGGGCCCCAGAGAAAGTATTGGAAACCTGGCCCTGGAGACTCTTCAGCAAAGTAATTGAGTTTGTATTTTTGTTTTGAGACTGAGTCTCACTTTGTACCCTGGGTAGAGTGTGGTGGGGGTCATCATAGCTCATAGCAATCTCAAACTCTTGGGCTCAGGTGATCCCTTTGCCTCAGTCTCCTGAGTAGCTAGGTATGTGCCACAGTACCTGGCTAGTTTTTCCTATTTTGGGGATCTTACTCTTACTCAGGCTAGTCCCAAACTCCTGAGTTCAGGTGATTTATGTGCCTCGGCCTCCAGGAGTGGTAGGATTACAGGAGGGATCCACCTTGCCCAGCCTGATGCTGGTTTTATCACTCCCTAGACAACACAGCTCTTGAGAAGATGCATTGTTCTCTGTATCTTCCTTAGCACCAGTTCGTGCAGCACACACACTTCATCAGGAAATATTTGCTGGATAAATTAATAAAAGGGAAGATGATACCTCACTTTTCTGTAAAATTTCTCTCCTTCCAAGTCAGCCCTGTGGGTTGCATGGCCTCTGGCCTCTTCTATATGCTCGAGATGATCCTGGGGCACTTGAGGAGAGGCCCTTGGAATAAAAGGAGCAAAACCAAGCCTCTGTGGAGAAATAGCTTTATGTGGGATGAGGGGGGGAGCGGTGGCGAGGATAAGCGGGCTGGAAGTTGTTCCTAGCCCTGCTGAATTCTGGGTAGATGCTTCTGACCAAGGTTCTTCATCTTTCTGGGCCTCTGTGTCCTAATCTGGAATAAAGAGAGAGAGGAAAATTCATAATCAAGCCCGTTTCAGAGATGTGAGAAGAACGTAGTATTTTTAGGTTTTAGCTTCCTGGAAGAAAACCTCTTTTCAATACAAAGGATTATAGTAATGAACCAAATCATCGAGCACATGAACCACTGCTGCCATAGATGTCAAGGTGAAATGTGGGAGTTTTGTGATTCTCCTATGACAAGTCAGAGAAGACTAGGGGGTTTGCATCTAAAGCAGCTCCTTTTCTAATTCTTACCGGCCAACATCCTGGTGGGGCAGAGAGTCTTCCTTGGAGAGACATAGAGCTTAGTTCCAAGGAGATAATACAGACAGGCAAGTATGTGGCTTCTGAATTGTTCCGTACAATGAGTTAATATTTTCTGTTATTATATATGCATCTCTGGGTGCTAAAGTCAACAGAAAATTCAGCATAATGGTGTTAAGAACTTGAGGCAGGTTAGGGTTTAAGTTCTGTTTTGCTACGTTGTAATGTTAGATAAATTGTTTAATAACCTCTATCTGCAATTTTTGGTAATTAAAATGTCTACCTCATAGCGTGGTCTGTGACCTTTACTTCAGTGATGGCTATAACCATTCAGTCCATGCAGAACGAATCTAGTTCTTTCTTTCTTTTTATTTTTTTGAGACAGAGTCTCACTATGTCACTCTCGGTAGAGTGCCGTGGAGTTACAACTCACAGCAACCTCCAACTCTCGGGCTTAAGCGATTCTCTTGCTTCAGCCTCCCAAGTAGCTGGGACTATAAACACCCGCTACAACAGCCAGCTATTTTTTTGTTGCAGTTGTTAATGTTGTTTAGCTGGCCTGGGCTGGGTTCAAACCTACCAGCCTCGGTGTATGTGGCCGGCACTGTAACCACTCTGCTATGGGCACTGAGCCTAGCTCTTTCTTTAGGTAATAGACTTCTTGATATTTTAAAGAGTGATCTCAGGTTCAGATTATCATCTCTCTCTTTGATCAAGAATTATAGATTTTTTTTTGAGACAGAGTCTCACTCTGTTGCCCCAGGCTAGAGTACCATGGGGCCAGCCTGGCTCACAGCAACCTTCTCGAACTCCTGGGTTCAAGCCATCCTCCTGCTTTGGCCTCCCAGAGTGCTAGGATTACAGGTGTGAGCCACCGTGTCTGGCTCATTCTACTTTGAGAATCCCCATTCTTTTTTTTTTTTTATTGTTGGGGATTCATTGAGGGCACAAGAAACCAGGTTACACTGATTGCATTTGTTAGGTAAAGTCCCTCTTAACAATCATGTTTTGCCCTCAAAACGTGTGGCACATGCCAAGACCCCACCCCCCGCGCTCCATCCCTCTCTCTGCTGTTCCTTTCCCCCCCCCGCCCCCCGGGTTTCGCTCTCTGGGGGGCCCCTACCCCCCCCCCCCCCGGGGCATTAATTCCCCTCATCTACATAGTCGGGGTACGGCCAATGTATTTTTATGTAACCTGTTGGCCGGGGCTGGGTTTGAACCCGCCACCTCCGGCATATGGGGCTGCCGC
>CAUYRH010150263.1:0-43417 GCA_963574655.1 Perodicticus potto | reverse complement strand
AGTAGCCACTGCCGAACTTGCTCTTGAGGTGCTGGGGGCTGCCCAGGCACTTGAACTGCCCCTGCACCATGATGGCCAGCCGGGTGCACAAGGCCTCACACTCTTCCATGCTGGGGAGAGGGATGGAGGCCTGAGACAGGGTTGGGGGATGCTGACTCCTGCCCTGGGTGTCAAAGGCTTGTGAAGACAGGAAGGTGTTGACGCCCAGCTGGGGCGGTTCTGGTCCCCATGTTTAGGATGTGGCACACACGCCGGGCCAGGGGGATCTCCCTGCAGCATCCACACCAGCTGCTGACAGCCTTCTGTGACTTGGCCCTGCCACCCAACCCTCCCTGGCCCAGTTCTGGCTCTTCCACTGATCCACAGAGACCCAGGTTCTACCTGTGGGAGGTGATAACGATGGCCTTTCCGGACTCACGGGCCCGGGCCACAGTATCCCAGAGCAGGCGCCGGGCCACAGGGTCCATGCCAGTGGACGGCTCATCCAGGAAGATGACTGCAGGCTCTCCAATCAGGGCAATGCCGGTGCTCAGCTTCCGCTTGTTACCACCACTGGGGCAGAGGGGCACAGGTAGGGGCAAGGCTGATAGCACAGGCTCCCCAGGCCCAATACAAGCCTGCTCAGTGATTGGAGAGCATCCTTGATGAAGAGGAAGGGGGAGCATGCCCAGAAAGCACACCCTGCAGAGCTGGAGGCCCTGGAGAAAGTTGAGCCCAGGGGCTTGGACCCATGCTTCCACATAGAGCAGCACCATCTGTCTGTGCCTGAGGGGCCCTGAGATCACTCACCAGCTGGCCTTGTCTCTAGGAGGTGGGAACAGTCAGGGTAGCCCTTCTGGCCTTGGCACTGCCTGGGCCATGCTACCAAGTTTTGGCTCAACCCCTAGGTCATAGGTAGGAGCTCTGGCCAATGAACAGTGTGATCGCTCTCAGCTCTATACTAAGGAGACCCCAACCTCTCCCTGGGAAGAGCCAAGGCCCCTGTTGTCTCGGAGGCAGGGCTGGGTGCAGGTTTTACCTGTATGTCTTAACCAGCTTATTGGCGTGTGGCTCCAGCAGCAGGCCCCGAAGGGTGTTTTCCACACAGGCCCCGATGTGGCACTCAGGGATGCCCCGAAGTCGGGCGTACATGACCAACATCTCACGGCCAGTCATGTGGTCCAGCAGGGCGTCAAACTGCGGGCAGTAGCCGATGCGTTGCCGTACCTGGGTGACAGCACGGCCAGGTAAAAGGGGTGTCCTGCAGGGCCCACCCACCCCCATGCCCACCTCAGCCTGTCTCTGGTGTACATGGTCTTCCCAAGGTGGTCCATAGAGCTGTGCACAGGTTGTGGTAGCTGCTTCAAGAGGGACACAGGAAGGACCTCACTAGCCGGGACCAGGCCCCAGACCTGCTGTCAGACATACCATCACCTGGCTTCCATACTGAGGTGACAGGTCACCAAGGTCCAGCCTGGAGCATGGCCCTCCATAGGCAGCAGAGTCAGGGAAGTGTAAGGATGGCTTGGTCCCCTTGCAAACTTTACACAGCAGCAAGACTTCACAGTGCATAATTGTCACCTACTCATTTTTTTTCAGATATTTAGCAAGCATATATATTTCTTTCTTCTCCCTCTAATAAGAGATGTTTGCTGGCAGCACCTTCATAGTGCGGGCATTGTCGGCACAGCAGCTGTTCTCTGAGCAAGTGGTGGCCATGTTTAGTAGAGCCAGGACACCACTGCGTGGCCTCTCAGGGCTGGCTGGCTGATGCTGTTCAGCTTACCTTTGGCAGCTGGTGGGGAACAGGTGTGCCTGGGTTCTACAGATTCTGGAGACTGGATTCCTGTACCCTTCTTAGGGTTTTTAGGCTTCCAGAATCTGTTTTCCGTTGGTTTGGGAAGAACTTGTGGCCAGTACATTTTTGCTACTGGCTTCCCCCATTCTCTCTCTTTTCTCCCTGGTATGCACATTAAATTCTCACCCTCCCCTCCATTTCTAGATTATATGTAGTTTTCTCTCTCCTGCATATATTTCCAGTCACATAATTTCTTTCTTGAAACACAGTAAATACAGTTATTTTATAATCTGGGCCTGATAACCACAAATCAAAGTCTGTGGGCTTGTTCTTCCTTGAGTTTGTGGATTCCAGCCACAATGCTCATCGCTTTTGTTTTTGTGCAACACTCACAGGCCTTGGAGCACTATCTGGGGAACTTTTTAGGGGCAAGGATGAGATTTTTCTCTAGAGAGGACTTGAACGTGCTCTGGTCCCAGGAAGCACTGCAGTTAAGAGCCCCTATTGCTACCTCAGGAGAGGCCTTAAGGCCAATTTGTAGGCCCCTGCCTGTTTGGCACAGTGTCCAGGGGCAGGGGAGCAGGATGGCTGCCTCTGGTCCATCCTTACTTACTTTGAGGGGTCAGCCCAATGTGGGAGAACTGGGCAGGTTCTGGGCCTTCGCTCTCGCTCCTTCACTGAGTAAGGTCTTCAAACACACATCCAGGTTGCCCAGACACAAAACGGCCTTTGGGTCTCATCAGTGCAGGATGTACTTCTCCAGGCTCACGGTCTGGGCCCACATCTCCCTCCTCCCTATCACTTGCCTAGCCTGGCCTGGTTACTGTATCATCTTGCCATCTACAAGTGTGTGCTGTGCTCCTTGTGAGCCAGTCAGCAGCTTCACCCTTGCCTCCTGACGTGCCTGCCCTCTCAGCCACCTGGCTGTGCCCACCTTCCCGATGTCAGAGCTGATGCTGTGGCCCCCAATGAAGGCATCCCCAGAAGTGATGCTGTCCTCGCCAGTGAGCATTTTGAAAGTCGTGGTTTTCCCAGCTCCGTTGAAACCCAGCAAGCCAAAGCATTCCCCTTTCTGGACTGTGAGGGAGACCTTGTCCACAGCGAGGAGGGGCACCCGCTGCTCGTACACCTGCGAGGTACCCAACAGAAAATGCCAGAAAGAGGAGACTTAGAGACCCAGCAGAGCAACCCTGGGTGTCAGCCCTTGCAAGCTTCTGGGACCGGCTGGCTAAAAGACCCCCTAGTCTCAGCCTTGCCTTGGAGAGCTCCTTGATGACCAGAGGTGTGTTGAGCAGGGCATCCAGGCTGGGGGCCAGAACTCGGCTCCTCTCATCTGCCACATCTTGGTCTTCCGGAAGCACCGACGTCCGGGTGCACAATTCTGTCTAATTATTCAAGTCAAAGACCACATGAGTGAAGTGCAGCCCCAGGGGCCCTTCTGAGGGAGGAGGGTGGGGCACAGGTTGTGTGGGAATTTGGGGAGACTAAAGTCTCTCCAGGCTTCTTGTTCATCGGGCCCCACATGTGTAACTCAGACCTTTTACAAGAAGACTGAGTGGCTATACAGATTGAAATTAGCATCCAGGAAACAAAAACTACCCAAGAAACAAGAATTACATGGACTCATGGAGAAAATCATAAAATTCTGCTGATGTTTGGAGATTTTCCTTTTTCTTGAGACACAGTCTTACTATGTCGCCCTGTGGCGTCATAGCTCACAGCAGTCTCAAACTCTTGGGCTTAAGTGGTTCTCTTGCCTCAGCCTCCCAAATAGCTGGGATTATAGGCGCCCACCACAATGCCCGGCTACTTTTTTGTTGTAGTTGTCACTGTTGTTTAGCAGGCCTGGGCCGGGTTCAAACCCACCAGCCCTTGTGTATGTGGCCAGTGCCCTAGCCACTGAGCTATAGGCACCGAGCCTAGAGGAGATTTTCTTTTTTTTGCAGTTTTTTTTGGCCAGGGCTGAGTTTGAACTTGCCACCTCTGGCATATGGGGCCAGTGCCCTACTCCTTTGAGCCATAGGCACCGCCCCCAGAGGAGATTTTCATACGTGGGAACAAACACCTTTTTAGAGTAATCTTATTTATTTATTTTTTTTGTTTTTTTGAGACAGTCTTATTTGGTGCCATGGTGTCATAGCTCACAGCAACCTCAAACTCTTCAGCTTGAGCAATCCTCTTACCTTAACCTCCTAAGTAGTTGGGACTACAGGTGTGTGCCACCACATCTGGCTAGTTTTTCTATTTTTAGTAGAGGCAGGGTCTCACTCTTGCTCAGAGCTGGTCTCTAACTCCTGAGCTCAGATGATCCACCTACCTCTGTGCTAGGAGTATAGGTGTGAGTCATCATGCCTGCCAGAAATCTTGGTATTTTAAAAAAGCCAATTTGGGCTCGGTGCCTGTGGCTCAGCAGGCTAAGGCGCCAGCCACGTACATCTGAGCTGGCGGGTTCGAATCCAGCCCGGGCCCGCAAAACAACAATGACAGCTGCAACCAAAAAATGGCCAGGTGTTGTGGCAGGCACCTGCAGTCCCAGCTACTTGGGAGGCAGAGGCAGGAGACTTGCTTGAGCCCAGGAATTGGAGGTTGCTGTGAGCTGTGATGCCACTGCACTCTACCCAGGGTGACAGCTTGAGGCTCTGTCTTAATAAATAAAAAATAAATAAAGTCTTTTGTGAGTTAGAAAGGAAAAATCCTGGTGGGATTTTCCAGGCCACTCCCTTAAGAAGATTAACTGCCTCCAAATGGTTGGTTAAAGGATTATTACTTAGCATAAGAATAACTTTGGTAAAGTAGTTATCAGTTAAGCCAGTTAAACCTTAGCCGATAAGGATAGTTTTACATAATAAGTGGTTATCAGTTAGTCTTATTTATCCATAAACCTGGAAGTACCAAGCAGTAAAAGGCCTGGGGCCAAGTTTAAGTCATATGTTTATTGATTTAGTTATAAGATTAAGTCATGTGCTTATTGATTAACTTATGTGCCTATACAAGCCTTGTTGGAAGAAATAAATTTGCTGAAATGCCTGGGTGAGCATCAGCCATTCCCTTTCAAATCAATCATTTTGTCTGTGGTGCTGCCTCTGTGTCACTGATTGGGGGGCTGGGTGGCAGCAACAAACTCAGTGAACAACAACTTTGAATAATCATGCTACAACACTTCCTCATATGATGGTCACTCTGTTATACTCCAAATAATCCTCTAACACTGAACTTCATATTTTCCTTTAAGATTATATAAGATCGGTCATCTGCTATGCTCAAGGAAGCTGTGGCTAACTAGCAGAGATATCTCCAAAGGCAATCAATTTTTTCCCGGTATCATTTTTATTTCAGATGTTGCAAAATGGTGTCATCATCTTATGACATATTTCATTCATTCATTTCTTTACGTGTATATTTATTATCTATATTCACTCACTATATTATAAACTCTATGAGAATGAGTATACAGTCTGTCTTATTGGCCAAAGTGTTCTTTAACTCTTGGCAAGCCCAGAGTAGGCTATTGATAAATACCGATCAAAGTGTTGAAATAATTAAATAATAAATCCAATGTTGAAGTTTGGTAAGATGTGTGACAATTAAGAAAGAAACTACCTCAAATTAAGATGTAATTACTATGTGAAATAAGGACAAGGCAGAATAGTAAAAGTTATAGGGAGAGTTAGGAGTCGAAACTCGAGATAGAATATATTGTACAGTAATAAAACAGTTGAAATTGAGGAAAGATGAAAAATGTCATCAGAAAATGAAATATTCAAGGTTATAATTTAATTTTAGAGCTTAAAGTAGTCAGGAGAATCTAGAGCAGCATTGCCTAATAAAATTTAACCCAAGGATGGAAATAGTCATACATGGCTACCAAGGACTTGTGATAACTTTACAGTGATTCAGGGACAGGATTTTAAATTTTATTTAATTTTTGTTCATTTAAATTTGAATTCACATAATTTGGGGTGTGGATAGTAGTTACTGTATTAGAACAGATAGAGAAAGTTCTTAATACTGGTATTTTGTGGTCCCTTTGAAAATCTGACATAAATTCTAGATTCCATAGGAACAATCCTGGGATCTAGGGTGAAGACATGAAAACAGGCCATTGAATCACAATGGAGAGGTGATTGCAAAGAAAGTAATGAAATTGAGCTCATATAAAAGAATAGTCCATTATATTGGCCTGGAAGTCACATAAAATGAAGGGCAAATTTATACCCCCTTTGTTTCTCAATTCTGTTTTCTGGAGTTCATATTCTTAATAAAATAATAGCATACTAACCTTGTGCTTTAGGCTCTGCTGTCTGAAAAACCAGGCTAAGAAATTGTGCTTATGCAAGGGGAGTTTCTAGAAAGCATATCTTCATTATGGGATAGTGGAAATGGATATCTCCATTTTAATAGCAGTGAACATCTCACAGATAGTATGGATAATGGTAAGTGCAGTAGCAGTGAACTTTGGCATTTGGGGACATAAGTAGACAACTAACAGAAGTCTCTGCCACACATACATTTAAAAATCATCATGCAAGAGAATTCAAGGCTTTTACAAGTCCTTGAAGCCAAGAAATGGATCTTAGTTTATTTTAAGAACACATTTAAGGATGATTAGAGGATTGAATTATGTGGAGTAATTAGCAACATGGGCAAGGCATGTGACAATTAAAAGACAATTTTAAAATATTGAAGAGCATCTTTTTAAAATGTCAAATAAAAATTTTATATATTTGTCATGTACAGAGTGATGTTTTGGCCTGTATACAGTCTGGAATGGCTCAATTGAATCAATTAATATGTATACTTGGTGATTTTCAAAAAAGGAACACTCTTTAAGGGAAATAGCCAAGTAATGGAGAATGGATTAGTGGATTCTAGAAAACAAAGTGGTCACAGAATTTGAAGGTGGGAGTTTTCAGTAAAACGGTATTGTGCAACTAAATTAAATCTGTTGCTGCGGAATGATTCATCTTTTCAATGGGAACAATCAGGTGACCATGTAACTGCGTAAGTGTATCAGTCACAGGGGTGACTTCACTCAACTTACCTAAGCAAGAGCACTGCAAGGCATTTTTTTTGGATGGGGGAATAAAATCATGTGCAAATAAACTGCAAAGAACTTTGGGAAAGTAAATTGGTCGTGCTTTGATTTATATGACTTCCAAATACTCCATTGTTAGTAGAGATAAGATAAATAGATCCATTGTGTTAAAACTACATTAAAAAGTTAATTTGACATTTTCTTTGAGAATTCTTACAGTTCCATGCCCTAAGTTTAGGTCTGTTTTGGAATGAAAATTAATTATTGTGAGTGCTATCTTTCAGTCTTCCTCATGTAGCTATCCAATTTTTCCAGCACCATTTATTGAATAGGGATTCTTTTCCCAGTGTATTCCCCATGTTTTTTTATGCTTTGTCAAAGATCAGATAGAAATATAAGGATGGTTTCATTTCTGCTTTCTATGCTATGATCAGCAGATCTATGACCCTGTTTTTGCACCATCCCCATGAAGTGTGGTTCCTACAGCATTATAGTATAAGTTGAAGTACAATAAATTGATGCCTCCTTATTTGTTCTTTTTACTTAAGGTTCCATGGCTATACAGGGAGTTTTCTAGTTCTATACAAAGAATAGAATTACTTTGTTCTAGATCTGTGAAAAATGACGTTGATATTTTCATGGGGAATGCGTTGAATCTTAGATCACTTTGAGTAGTATATACAATAAATAATGTTGATTCTGACAAAGCATGAGCATTACATATGCTACCACCTGTTTATATCCTCTGTTATTTTCTTCAATGTATTTCTCCCTGCAGAGGTATTTCACCACCTTAGTTAAGCATATTTCTAGGTTTTTCATTTTCTTTATTACTATTGTGACAGGTATTATGTCTTTGATTTGATTCTCAGCTTGACTGTTATTACCACTTATGAATGCTACTGTTTTGTGTACATTGGAAAAATTCTTATAGACTTCAGCCTGGGCAAAAAGTTGATGAAGAAGACCCTGAAAGCAATCACTGAAGCAAATATAAGTAAATGGTATCTGATCAAATTAAAAAGCATCTGCACAGTTAAGGAAACAAACATTAGAGCAAATAGACAACCTATAAAATGGGAGGAAATATTTTCATGCTATACATCTGATAAAGAACTGGTGACCAGAAACTACACAGTACTCAACAAATCGGAAAAACAAACAAACAACAAAATAGAACCACAAAGAGTCTTGGTGCCTGTAGCTCAGTGAGTAGGGCATCGGCCACATATAGAGAGGATGGCGGGTTCGAGCCCAGCCCGGGCCTGCTAAACAAAAATGACAACTGCAACTAAAAAATAGACGGGTGTTGTGGTGGGCAACTGTAGTCCCAGCTACTTGGGAGGCTGAGGCAAGAGAATCGCCTAATCCCAGGATTTGGAGGTTGCTGTGTGCAACAACACTCTACCCAGGTAGACATACTGAGACTCTGTCTAAACAACAACAACAACAACAACAAAATCAGTCAAAAGAAATAAACAGAAGCTTTTCAAAAGAACATAGAGTAAGGTCCAATAAACACATGATCAATTGTTCATCATCTCTAATCAGCAGGGTAATGCAAATCAAAACCATAATGAGATATCGCCTAACTCCAGGAAGAATGGCTATTATTTAAAACTCCAAAAACAACAAATGTTGGCATGGATGTGGACAGATAGGAACATTTACTTACACATCATTGGTGGGACAGCAAACTAGTACAACCTCTATAGGAAGTAGGTGAAGATCCTCCAATGCACTAAAAGTAGATATACCATTTGATCCAGCAATCTCACTACTGGGTATTTACCCAATGGAAAATACATCTCATGAAAAGGCACCTGCACTCGGATGTCTATTGCAGCACAATTCAAAATTGTAAAGATGTGGAAACAGCCCAAGTGGATTAACACAATTTGGCATATATATTATGGAGTACTACTACTCTGTGAAAAATAATGAACTAATGATACCTCTTTTATTAACCTGGGTGGAACTAGAGACCATTCTTCTAAATGAAGTATCAAAAAAAAATGGAGAAAAAAACACCACATTTAATCACCATTAAATTGGACCAAGTTGATCAACACTTATGTGCAAATATGGAAAGTAATAGATATCCAACATGTGGCGGGGGGAGGGATGGGAAAATTCACAACTAACTGGTATAATGCATACTCCTTGGGTAACAGGCACACTTACAAATTTAATTCAAACTGTACAAAACCAAATTATGCAACCAAAATGTTTTTACCTCCACAATATCCTGAAATAAAATAAAAGTAAAGAAGAATATAAAATTTGAAAACAGTAATAATTAAAAATAAATAGTTTATGTTTGGCTTAATTCAAATACTTTGACCAGTATGTCTTTGCTTTCACTGTTTATTTGTGAAAAATTAAAAAGTGTAGCTTTGTATAATTTTTTAATTGTTTCCAGAAAATAAACATATGTATATTATTTCTAATATTTGATTTTGAATATTATTTTTGTTCCAGCTAACATTCAATATACACATTATTTAGATATATTAGCATCTTCAGTATATAATACAAAACATCAATTTTATAAAGTAAACTACAGACACTTCAGTGCACAGACATGCCTGTTGATAATTTAAAGTTTGCTGTTTAGGAAAAAAGAATCCTGATAGCAAAAATGGTAGAGTGTGTTAGTATTAGAGTAGATTTGGAGTAACATAAAGTTTATTCACTATTTTCTGATGCTGGAGAAAGTTTTTCTTACATTTTATTTATTTTTAATTAACATGGGTACACAACAAACCTCTTTATAGGATACATGTGATGTTTTGTTACAGAAATACAGTATGAATAAATCAAATTGGGTAACTGGGGTATCCATTGCCCCAAGCATTTATTTTTGTGTGTGTGTCAGAAACATTCCAATTACACTCTTTTAGTTATTTCAAAGTATACCTTACTTATCATTTCATAGAGTTAAATTCTATATGCCTCAGTTTCTTCATATGTGAAGTAAAATACATAAAAGAATTAATAAAACATCATAAACAAATAATTATGCCAGAGCTCTCCCTGACTAAAACTTGAATGAATAAAAGATTGATGAGTTAGTGAATCCAATTCAGCAGTGCTCAAAACTTTTGAAATACATTTATTATACAGTGTTAGGTTTAATGAGAATATTGCTGCTGCTCCTCCTTACCTATATAATAATAACAACAATAATTTTGTAGAAGATAAGATTCTCTACTGGAGACTTACAGCATACTTTCGATCTTCAAAGCAGTACTTTGTTCCCTCAATTCTGTACCTTTTCTTTTCATATCATTGTATTTCTAAAATTGAGGTACCTATTAGGGATCGTGTCACATTTAACATAGTAGAAATTTGATGCATTATCTTGTAACCTATTGGCATTTTAGAATTATAGAAGAATTAATTACTTGCAATGGGAGTCAATAATCCATAGTTACATACCTTGTTTGTGCAAAGAAACATAACTTTATTTTTCAATATTCCACTTTTTTTTAACCCTAAGTCCTCTTCCTGTTTGATGCATAAAACCAACATAGTAATTTCATTGTAAAATAAATCCCATTTTATGATTCCTCAGCATTAGAATGTTTTAACTCAGGAATTGACTTTCTCCTTTTGATAGAAGGAGGTTATGCAAATGGTAACTGAATAGTGGAAGGAGGAAGCACGGTGTTCTTGGTCTTGATTGCTCAATTCCCAAACATAAGTTGTCTTGACAAAGACGGTTATCATAGTTTAAAATGCGTATTATTATTGTGATAGTCAGAAGAATATTCAAATGAATTTGACTTATTTGAAAAATGAACAATTTAGATACAACTTAGCATTACACTACTTTTATCTTAACATTTTTTTCTAGTTCTGTGCTCACTGGCTTTTGAAAACTTTCAGTCCAAAACTGGATGGAGAGGTTGGATAACATGGTGGACTCACTCTTTCTAACTGCCTCCTGCAGTCCAACTTCTGACAGGCTTATTAACGAGAAAAGCCTACCTTCTACTGACAATAGTTAATAAGACCGTGAGCTCATATGAGTACTTGATTATATTCTTTTGAACCAATTATTTCTCTTTTGCACCAATACCACAGAATACTAAGTATGAATACTATAGTTTTATAGTGAATCTTGATATCAGAAGGGGTGAGTTTCTCTGCCTGATTTTCCTTCTTCGGGAGTGTCTTGACTATAAATTGGCACTTGGTTTTCCCTTGTAATTATTAGAAAAGTCTAGAAAGGCCTACAAAAATTATTCTGGAGATATTAATTGGAGTTTTGGTGAGCTTAGAGATAACTTTGGGAAGGACTGACATATTTATGACATTCCGTTTTCCTTCCCATTAGCATACTCTCCCAGTATACGTATGGATCTTTAATGACTTCATATAACATTTTATACTTTTCACCATAAAACTCTCAGGCAATTTCTCTTGGATATATTTTAATGGCTTTAACTTTTTCTAAGTGTTACTTGTTATTGCCTTCTTCACTTGATTGCTAATGTTTGGAATGCAACTGACTGTAATATATTGATCGTTTGGTGAATTTGCTAACCTCCCTTATGCATTATAATAACCTGTATTTTTTGACATCGTCGATGTAGAAAATCTCATCTTCAAATACTTGTGTTTTGATTCTTGATTTTTAATACATTTATCTGCTAATCTTTTACAAAATAAAATCTGTTTTATTTTGCTGAGTAGAAATTTTTAATAAAGTGCTGAAAATTTTTTAAAAAGAGCTGTGAGCCACAGGCCCAGATGAAGTTAATCTAAAATTAATGGTTATACATATACATGGTATACATGTAAAATCAGTGCACATCAGTGACAATAAATGAATTATTGCCACATTTGTTCACAACCATTTCTTCTCTTCACAAATTACTGGACAATATTTAAGTTTATTTATGAAATAAAATACAAATTCTATGTTCCTAAGATTACTATATGGCTTGATGACAAATTGTTTTCTTCATATCCCAATATAAGAAAGATGTGGATGTTAAACTGGAAAATTCCAGTCAATCTTTACAAAATGAGGCTAATGAAATGTCCATCATGAAAATAATACATTAATTATTTTTTGGCTATTTTCAAACAAGTAAAACATATTAAAAAATACAATTAATTTAATGTATGTATTGACCAGATTTTTGGAAAGTCAAAAAGAATAAAAATAAATAAAAGGTCATTAAAGATTATTAATAAGTATTAGTATATTAGTCAAACAAGGAAATGAGATAAAATAAACAAATAGGAAAAAAGTCAAAACAAATTGAATCTAATTCAGTACAAAAGCAAAGTCTATCATATGTTTATGTAAGCCCTAGAAGAAGAATCCCTGGCAAAAATCTAGTTTAAATTTATCTTAAGTTTGAATAATTAAAGTAAAACTTTGAAACTCCACTGGTAACCATCTCACACTGATGTAAATACAATTGTAAATTCAATTTAAACATTAACTATTGAAGATAAAGTTATTTTATTCTGATGTCAAATAATAAATATAAATTTTGAAAAGTGCAATTTAATGCTATAGACAAGTTTCCTGGTAAGATACTTATGAGCCAGAAATGTAGTTGGTCTGGCTATGACATACACATACTTGAAAATCTTATCCAAAACAAGTATCAAAAGTGCTCTAATTGCCACATTTACTGACCCATATTCATTGGGTCACCAAACTATAAAATTCTATAGCAAAGCTGATGTTGAATGGAAAACGTAGTTTAGCATGCCAAGATGTGCTTTTTCCTTTCACTGTTGATCTTTTATTGAATTTCAAAAACATCAGCACCTTTGATAACTGCTATGTAAAATTAAGTAAGCATTCCATAATAGTAATGAAATTTTTAATTAAATGAACTAAATGTTGGTTAAAAATCTATTAAAAATGTTTATTCAAATATTCAAATAATATATCCCTCAAAATAATGCTTAGCTTTTCACTTTTAGTGTATTATGTTTACTGAAGTAAAAACTGACAAATAGGAAGGAATTAAAATTTACCTTTAAAAATCCAGGCCAGCCTCATTACCTTTTCTTCCTCCTGATAATGGAGGCCATTTGCTGTCTTTGGAGAATGTGTCTTGCTCAGTTAGGCTTTACCTCACTCTTGTCCTATAAATGTATCTCTCTCTTACTCCATAAACTTTGTTTCTTGTTTGCATTTAAAAAAAATAAATTTAAGTTAAAATAAAAATCCAGAAAAGAGAAAATTCAATTAGAACAGCCTAAGATTTAATTTAAGATTCTATCATTTTTCCTTGGAATTACTGAACTGTGGAAAGGAAATTCTAATGGATCTTCTATTTGGAAGTGTTCTTTTCCATTGCAAATGATTAATAAAAGCCATAGTTGAGTAATAATGATTCCGGTGATAGAAAGATTAAAAGGAACAGCGGCTGCAAAAATTATAGAGTTAACTGGTACTGTCAAATTATGTGGCGCTTGTGCCAAGAACTAAAGAGAGGCTGAGGGCCGTTAACAAGCAGCTACTTGTGAGCCAGAGGGCCTCTTTGGTAGCTTGCAAAAAGGTCATTATCTCCTACTCTAGACACTATAGCTAACCAGATAGCCTGAAAATATGATGGAATCACAGAATCCCAAAGAAATCTGAATGCTCACCCATAGCGAGACTGCTATGCTCAGGAGCTCTTGTTGAGAAAATCTAGAAAGTTAACACTCCATTGTCTGGATGGAGGACCCTGAGAACATTTGCTCTGCTGAACCCTCTGAAGTCTCAGAGCATCCAGCTGTGAGAGAGGATACCAAGGAGTCCTTTTCCTATGTGAAAAAATGGGTGGCTACCTTCAGGATCTTGAGTTCCAGGACAATAATTGCAGTTACATGACAACATAACCTAGAGGGGATGTGCTTGGGTTTGATTAATAAGGAAGAGATGACATTGGAAATGAGCTGCACTGATGAATTTTACATGTGCCAGCAGGAACCAGAATGGAAATGTTGGGTTGTATTTTGAGTGATCTTGATGAAGAGGGTGAGAACATGAACTTGGATTGATTTGGAGGCACTTTTGTCAGGACATAGGATTGATCACCCTGACAAGGATATCAGGAAATACTTACTATCTCTGGAGGCAAAATGTATGGACAGACCTCAAGGATGCTGTTTGCCATCTATACCTGAAATTAGGTACAACTAGTGAAGCAAAATGTCCATGATGGAGTCAGGGGGGTTGTACAGCGAGGAAGAAGATTTTCAGTACAAGAAGTGTCATCATCCCCTTCTCCTTTACCAGATGTGAGCCAGTTTTCTCACAGAAATCTCATTGATGGAGTAACCAGCTGAAAGGGCTCACTGAGATGATTTACTCAATACTCCTATGGCCTCCGCCTCTACAGCTGTTTATTCAAATTTCTAGAGAAAATAGAACAGTCACGTTGATTCTAGGAGGGACCTTAGGCAGGAAGAGGCTTGTCTTCCTCTTAAGGGAACCTTGGCTTAAGGACTCACAATCAGTTTGATAACATTTTCTTAGCTCCATGTGGCTGTCTGAGCCTCTTTCCTTCCCTCTCCCCCTTACCTTCATTATAATGCTGCGGCTCAACTCATCTCTGCCTCTTTTATCTTCACAGGTATTTCCTTCAATATTTTTTACAGGTCTAATCCCATCTTGGTGTCTGCTTCTCAGCACACCCAACTCATCAAAAATAGGTAATGTGTCTGCAAGGAATCAAAAACACTTAATATTTATATCATGTGATGTAAAAATTAGGAATTGAAAATTCCCTCCTTTTAAAAATATTTTTCTTCTATTACTTATTTTCTTAGTAAGTATAGAGACACATTTCAACAAAAATAATTATGGTATATAAATATAAATTAATAGCATTGATAATTTTGAATTTATATACCTTAATGAACTTCTATAAAAAATCACAGATAAATTTTAAGAAAAAATGAAAACTAATAATTTTACATATAAAAAATATTTTTGATAAAATATCAGTGGCAAAGTTTCAGAGACACAGGAAATGACTAAAGTGAATGGATCATTATTATATTCATCTTTGTACATGTTCATATAATACAAATTTTTTCTTTAATGACAAATATTTATTTAAAATACTAACAGTTTAAATATGTATTCCACATACTTATGTTATATACAGGATTAAAAGATATATAACACATATAACTTAAAAACATAAATGTCCAAATAAATCCAACCATATGCTAAAATTGGTCATATATATGTTAGTGTACAGGTATTTTAGCATTTGGTTTGATTATTTTGGAGATACGGATAGAACATTTCTATCACCTTAGAAAGTTTCTACATGCATGCCTCTTTCAAATATCTTTACTATGCCAAGGCATTTTTTTTTCAATTTTCATTACTATTTTTTCCTTTCAAAAAAAGAGAACATACAGTATATATTATTTTTATTATTATTATTAAATCATAGCTGTGTACAAGAATGCAATCATGGGGTACAATGTGCTGTCCATATACAGTCTGAAATATTTTCACCGAACTGGTTAATTTAGCCTTCATGGCATTTTCTTCGTTATTGTGTTCAAATCCTTATACTCTACATTTAGTAACCTTCACCTGCACTCTTCTAAGATGTTGAAAATATAAAAATACTAGAAGAAAGTGCAGGGAAAACTCTTGAAGGAATCGGCCCAGGTGAATATCTTATGAGGAAGATCCCCCGGGGAAATGAAGCTGCATGAAAAATACACTACTGGGACCTGATGAAACTAAAATGTTTCCACACAGCCCAGAACACAGTAAGTAGAGCAAGCAGACAGCCCTCGGAATGGAGAAGATATTTGTAGGATATGTCTCTGACAAAGGTTTAATAACCAGAATCCACAGTGAACTCAAATGTATTAGCAATAACAGAACAGTATATATTCTGCTGTATATCAATTATTTCTCCTACCATGATAGATAATGATTCATCCATGACAATATAACTGGATGATAGTGATAGAAAGATATTTTATTGCTATGCCAGATACTCCTGTAGGAAGGATTTTTAAAATTGTTTTTGATTTTAATTCATGCTGTTGTCAATAGGCATTTGGTTGTTTTCAGATTTGGACCATTTTGAAAGAAGCATCTGTAAACATATTTTTTGGTTAATGTACAAATTTACTTATTTTTGGAATGTTTCAAGAAGTAAAACTCTTGAGTCACAGGTGGTCATAAGTTTATGTAAGAACGATTTAAAAATGTAAAAATGTATTAAAAATTGTCTACCATTTCATACTTCCAACAAGCTCCCTGTGATAATATATTTGTTCTAACTGCTACCCGTCCTTGATAAAGTTTGGAAATGTCAGGGTAATTTTTTTATTTCGGAAATAGTGTGGTAAACTGGTATCTTATTGTGGCATTTGCATTTCCCTGATGTCGATAAAAATTTTCATTGTCATTATTTATTTAGTTTTCATTACTTATAATATTAACAACTGAGTTGCTTTTCTTATTGATTAATATTAGTTTTTCTAGACATGAATTCTTTATAGGTATGTCTAATATAAATGTTTTCAATAAGGAGATATTTTTATTTTTATGAAGGTATAGTATTTATTTGTAAAACATGTTAAATACAACTGTTTTATAGGCTGACCAACATAACTGCATCAATTTGATGACCAAAAAACATATTCCAAAAGTTAGATAACTTAAATTTTGTAGCATACTGTCTCAAAAGTCTTCATATGTAAAAAAATCAATTATATGGTGGTCATTTCTGTGGAATCAATATGGTAATATCCTAACAAAATTCAATGAAGTTGAATATATTTTTAGTAATAGTTTTACCATGACATATCTAAAATAAGTTTTCATTTACCAAAATAAGTCATCTCCATTACATGTTAGATTAATCATACTTTATTTTAACAATATAGGAATAAACATAAAAGCCATAGAAATATATCGGTTAGGAAATTCCAGTCATCAGTCACAGGGGAGGAAGTCCTTTCTAGTACGTAGTCCGTTCCCACACCTCTGAAATTAAGTCCTATGTGGGCTTCAAGGTGTTGATGTGAAGTTCAAGTTCTCCTTTCTTTATGAGTATGATCTAACATTAAATTAGGTATCAGAGATTTGTAAGACAGAGAAAGAAGATAAGGAATTTTCAAAGGGACATTGCATGACTATAGGTTTTGAAGAATATTAGAGATAGAAAAATTAGAAAGATACCACTAAAAATACATCTATATAATACAGTTGAAAAAAAGTAGTCTGGGAAAATAATCTGTATAGTCTGTTATCAGTACTGAAAGAGGACTTTTAATTACCAATAAGAACTGAAAAAATTAATAAAGAAGAGTATTAAATGAACCTTATGACATGTGAACTAATAATTTTAAAGTTTCATAGAACGTATTGACCATGGAATGCAAATGTACTTGCAATAAAGAGTATCAAGCAAAATATTATTATTACAGCCAAGTTTCTATCCCAGAAGAATTATTTTATAACTCAGTATCAAAATAAAATAATTCATTTATGCAAAATATTTGTCCACTTTCTAGAAAACTCAATAGGTAAAAACGAAAAAAAAAATGAGGGTGAATGAACGTGTTTTATATTTTTTGACAATATAGATGGACATCAGGAAAATAGGAGTTTCTGTAAATCTCCTATCATGAAAAATCTAGATAAGCTTAGTCCAAAGGGAACCATGTGATTCTTTCTCGGTATGTGTGTTCTATAGTTTTTCTCAAGTTAATTTTAATATAATAAGGGGGAGATGACTACAAAACTCTAGGTTATCAGCTATCACTTTTATTCATAGTCATTTGAGTCTCAAATCCTGTATATGTTAGTGCACTGTAGGTAGGTACATTAATTTGAACATTTTACCTTTTAAATTTTTGTGTATCTTCTCAAATTACACATCGCTTTTCTCTCTCTCTCTCACTCTCTCTCTGTCTCTTCACAGCACATCTTGGGGAAAGAAAGGGAGAATTATGTTTTACAGTTTAATAGAGGTAGGCACACACTGCCTACTTCCAGATTTTTCACTTGACACACAACACGTAACAGTATCATTCAGTTTGGAAGAACCTTGATGATGCCGGAGTTTCAGGTTCTTGGTCTCGGGGATTCGAAGAAGGAATCGACAGACCACAGGAGTAGTGGTAAGTCAGGATTTATTTACAACTACAAGAAAAACCAAACCTCCAGGCAGAGAGGACCCAGGAGGGGAACAAGATCTCCTCCTTCTCTGAGGTCCAGCCAAAGTCTGTGTCTGAGCTCTTTGCTCAGGGGTTTATATAATCCCAGGGGGTTGTTTTGCCTGAATGGTGGGTGAGTCTTCATCAGTTATAGCCAGCTGTCTAAAGAAGACTCAGGCCCTGGAAAATGACATGACATTGGCCAGTCAAAAGTGCAACAGGAGGAGATAGCAAGGGCCATCCATGAAATGGACTAGCCAGAAGACCACCAGGAGGAGACAGCAAGGGGCCAGTGTCTCCCCCACAGGTGTCGGCCCTTCCAGCAAGCTGGTTCCTCCATCCGTCACAGCATCAGCACCGCCAGGGCCAAGGCAGCAGGTTATGGGACTGCCTTGTCCTGCATCACTGATAACCCTACTCATTTGTTGATTTAACTTAGCAACATACTTCTATGGCTAGAAGTCTAAATCAAGATAAGATATTGTATTTAAGTAAAAGTATAGCAAAACAGTGACTAACTCTGTTAGCATTTAAAAGTTATTTTATTTACTTTATTTTAGGTAACTTATTCTGCTTGAGATGTCTATGCATCTGTCCTATTTATTTCACTAGATTTTAAGATACTCGCTCATGGGACATTTACCAATAAATCCTTCATACTCCACAAACTACCTTCTATAAAGTGGATGGTCAATGAATTTCTGCTGAATTGAATTAAATGTGTTCAATTTACAAGCTCTTTTTCTTTTTTAGTGTAGTTCAAGCATTTCGAAAAACATCCTGGGGTAGTAAGTCTTTATTACCACATAGCTGGCAGATGCTGATGTTAAAATTCCTGATAAAATCTGCCTTTTCCAAAGCTGAAACTTTTTCTCCCAATGTCCAGTGTTGTTTCATCAGAGACACATTTACACAATTAAAAAGAGTACTTGGCAGTACGTATTATAAACATGATGGGAAGTTTGTAACTAAGAACTGTAAGTAACAATCATTTGAATTTTTAAATGTTTAGGCAAGCCAAACTTTTTGGGATCTAAGCCAGGATCATACAGTCTCCTAGTACCAGAATGGAGCTTAAAAGTACAGTACTTTGGAGAAATGGAATTTGAAAGACTCAAATTACACCATCTTTAATAATCTTTCATGTCTAAAGCCCCAACCAAGATCGAAAGTTCTTCTAAAATTATGTGGTAGTAAAAACTAAAGTTGGATCCTGAATTTTTTTTTTTTTTTTTTGAGACAGAGTCTCAAGCTGTCTCTCTGGGTAGAGGGCTGTGGTGTCACAGCTCACAGCAACCTAAAACTCTAGGGCTTAATAAGCAATTCTCTTGCTTCAGCCTCCCAAGTAGCTGGGACTCCAGGCACCCACCACAACGCCCAGCTATTTTTTGGTTGTAGTTGTCATTGCTGTGTGGCAGGCCCGGGATGGGATTGAACCCGCCAGCTCCAGTGTATGCAGCTGGAGCTCTAGCCGCTGAGGTACAGACTCTGAGTCTGATTCTGAATTCTAAAACATACAATTCCTAGTCAAAATAATGAAAAAAAAAAAAAAACAAAAAAACACCACCAACATTTTACCCTCATTCATTTTCCTATATTTGTTGTCCATTAAAACACAGAGACAGAATAGACTGAGGTAGATATACTCCAGTTTCCTCTGGAATTTATGAAATATTCACATATAATTTCTGATATAACAAAAGCCTTCCAAAAGTATCTTTATGACTAATGAATAGTGTTGAACTAGAATTATTAAAAAAAAAAAAAAAAAAAAGCAACTATTTTCCAGGAAACAAGTTGTTGCTGTTTCTGTCTTTAGCAGTTTTCTTGGACTGAATTGCCTTACATTAAAACACTCTTAATGTAGTTTATGTAATATTTTTCTCCCCATAATTCAATAACTGAAAAAAGATAAGTAAATACAAAATCAAAGGAGACACCATGGAATGAGTCCCATCCATGTAACGTATGATAAATGTTAATAAGGTACATTAATAGTATTTTTAAAAGCAATTAAGATACATTTTGAAGAGTATTGAAACTGTACAATTTAACCAAATTTGCTACGTCTAATAAATAACGCATTTTATAGAAAATTGATTCTTCACTTTATTAGCTTCATGAATTGACAAGAAGACATTCCTTAGAAGCAGGGTCTCTATTGCCTCTGTGTGTGTTTCTTTTTTGTTATGATTTCATTATTTCTTGTTGGAAGAGGTTACTATAGAAACAGCTCTTACTATTGATTTCTTGAAACAATTTTCACTAAATATTAGGAAACATTTTTGGAAGCATTATTTTTACCTCGTGTCTGTTTATTATACATTGGAATTCAACATATGCAGACACCTTACATTATTCCTTTACATAATGTGAAAACACATATAAAAGAGTAAAATTGTTTGCAAATTTAATCAGCAATTAAAAAGAGAAATTAATGCTTTGTTTCCTTTTATCTGTTCACAACTCATTTTCATTCCCTCAGATTTGTGCCAACAACGTGGCTCTCCATCTTAGCATCCCGAGAAATTTGTGGTTACTTCCCAGTGTCCGGCACTGCTTTCCTAAGTATCCTTCCATGCTGCGTGAACATTTTGCAGAGCTGCATCCTCTTTTCAGTAATTTCAGCAATCTCAAAGGTGCCAAATTATCCCCACTTTAAGGAATTCCAAAGATCACCATTCATTGGAAGCAAAAAGCTTACAAAATGCCAAAGTGTGTATAATAGCCTTTAACATGGGCCTGGACATGGGCTGATGTCTCTTCTTTCATTTTTACCTGTATCTTTCTCACCACTTTGTTGTATGTGTTTTAATCTGCAGCTACATTCTCCCACTCAAGTGGAAATGTATCACATAGTTTCCCATATTTTCCACATCTCCTGCCCTTTCTATAAACTGAATTTTCTTTGCAATTAATCCTCTCAAACATCTCTACCTAGTAAACCTCAAACGTGTTTTGAAAGCTTCAATTTAAGTTATAATTTTATGTAAAAGTACCAGTTTTACTGGTAGAGAATGATTAATGAGATTCCTAAGAATCTTACAAGCCACAGTAATGCCTGCTTCCTACACATTTCAATCATTTATATATGACCCTCAGTGAAACATATAGTCAGAAGGTAACATAAAATGTATATACAGGGTTGGTGCTTGTAGCTCAAAGGAGTAGGGCGCTGGCCCTATATGCCAGAGGTGGCAGGTTCAAACACAGCCCCGGCCAAAAACTGCAAAAGAAAAAGAAAAGTACATACGAAAGAGATATTATTTGAGAGTATAAATATAAGTAGCAAATGAAATCCTCGCTTTAATTCCTATTACAAAGTTTTATATTCAGGTACTAGGAAACACAAACACACATGCACATAAACACATGTCAGGCAAAGAGAAAACTACATTAAAAGAGAAGATTTACTTCTTATCTCCAGAAGGCTGTCAAAGAAAGTCATTAATATTAAATTTGAAGCTATGTAATAACCAGGTATGCAGAAAATATTTCCCAACATCTATTTTAGCAAATAAAGATTATCAAATCAATTTCAGCCAATGTCTTATTTCAAAACAGATAGCAAGAGTGTTAATAATTTCAAACATTGCTTAAAATGTGAATAAATTGATATTGATGGGGGCATAGCTTTTCACTAATCAATCATCTATAAATACTAAAAGAGTTGTTTTGCTTTCAAATGAAAAATAACTAAACCCAGGAACTTTTTCATAGATGCTAACAAATACTATGAAATAACTCCCAAGGAATTTTTCTCATCCATTTGTCTTTCATATTACATTCACATTCTTCTGTAATTTACTACACACACACACAGATACTAAATTATCCACACACACACTAAGGTATTAAGGTACTAACGTATTACGTGTGTGTGGATAATTTAGTATCTCTGTGTGTGTGTGCAACCAAAACCACAAGGATATTCATCCAAATATTAGTTTTATTTTAAATGTATTCAATTGGGCTGTGTGGTTCAATACAACTGAATGAGATGAAGACAACTTACCTCTGAAACTAAAATATTCTACCTTTCTTTTACCTGTGGAGAGGCTGCCTTGTTACAGGTATGACCTTAAATATTCCACACAGATGTTTTTCAGACTTTTGCTCAATTCCTATTTTTCCCCCATTTCTTTTTAATATCAAAGACAGCCATACTTTAGTAGCACGTGCACAATGCACTACAGTCATTTACAAAGGGGCAGAACTCACTGCCCTTTTGAAGAAGGGTGAAAGGGGATGTTATCTATATGGTGCCACTAGTAGAACTGACATCTTAAAAAATAAACAGAAATTCATGCTACACTCCTGAGAATCCATCCAAATCATAGAAAGTAAAACCTTAACACTGACAATGCTTTCAAAGTCACAGCCCTGGTTTCACAGTCTGAATTACTGTTGACTTTCCTTAACATTTCCTGATAGTTAATTCCAGGGGGACTGGTAGGGCTGTTGCAATGCATTTCTTAGGTTTGGTCTAAAGCATGCCTTCTACAGAGAGGTGGTCAGAAGAATTTCAGAAGACTGGCTTTGCAGAATGTTCTTAAATTTCATCCTATCTGACATTTTTTTTTCTTTTAATGCATATTACTTTCTGGTTTATTCATCGTTAACCATTATAGATAGAGTCAGAAATTCTAAATAAAATTTTAAAAAATGTGAGGAGGCTGGAAGGAACAAGGTAAAGAATATTTTCCATTTTTTCTTACCATTGTATAATCCTCTTTAAAAGGTAAAACGTATTACAAGTGCACATACACAGACATAAAATAAAAGTAACACAAAAAAATACTTTGATAACTATTGTTTGGCTAATATACTTTGGTAAAAAATTGTCATTGTTTATAATTTATTAAACATTTTCTATTGGTCAATTACATGAAAAGCCTATGATAGAGAAAGAAAACTTTCATGCCAATAAAACACTCAGAAAATAAACATGTAGCATAAAATAGTAAATGAACCTGGATAGAATTATAAAGGAAAATTAGGTTGCATGAATACTAGGGACATTGCAATAAGAGGGGAAAACGGACACACGTCTGTGTAATTTTTTCTCATTCAGATGAATTTAGCATCCTGCAATAAACCTACTTAGTACACATACACTGGTGTCAACAATTACTTGCTTTGATAGTACCTCAAATTTTAGTATTTCCATGACTGAGCCATCCGACCAACTCTAAGTCATGGTTATAAGATGGCTGGGATACACAGAAAAGAAAACAAAACAAACAGTGTCTTTCCAGACATATGAAAAATATCACATTTCGGGCAAGAGTGAAATTCAGCAAATTTTATCAAGCTTAAAATGAAGTGTATGCATTTTATATTTTAAACACTGAAATCAACTTATTGTATATGTGCTTGACACACAAATGTTTCACTACTATCATGGTAAAGGAAAGTTTTAATCACTGTGTCTACCAAAATAGTAAGTAAATATGCTGCTCTAAAATACATTATAATATATAAGTTTCCTTTGAGATATGTTTCCTATCTACTTAACTGAATTTTCAGTTCAAAAGAAAATAAATTTCATTCTTGTTTAAAGATATATCCCATTGATGCAGAACAAGGTGGCACCACTAAGCCCTGGTGGTATTGATGCTACAGCAGCAGGAGGAACCAGGTTGCTGAAAGGGCAGGACACCTGGGGGCGGGGTGGGAGGGCCACATTGGCACCTTGCAGTCTCCTCCCCTGCACTTCTGCCTGGTCAATTTCATGAATGGTGCCTCCCTGTCTCCTCCCCCCCGAACTCTGACTGGTGAATTTCATGTAAGTTTCCAAGGCCTGAGCATTCATTTGACAGCTGGCCATAACTGATGAAGACCCAAGCCCTGAAAGTCAACATTGAGTTCCTGGCTAAATAACCCCCTGCCACCATAAACCCCCCTGAGCAGAGAGCCCAAAGATAGACCTGGAAGAGGAAGCAGGAGAGCTTGTTCCCCTCCTGGGTTCGCTCTGAGAGGAGCTTTCCTTTTTTGTGTGTAAGTTGTAAGTTTTATTTCTGTTTCTGTGAATAAACCCTGCCTTACTACTGATACTGTGGTCCATGGATTCATTCTTCAAATCGCAGAGACCAAGAACCTGAAACACTGGTATCAGATTTGGCGAGCCAGACAGGAGGCAAGACAAAGTTCCAGTATCACAATCACAAGGTGTTATTTTATTTACAAATTGAACTAATCCCACCCTCACTGTCTCCTTAAAAAATAAATTATACAGCCTTATATTTAGCATGAAGGTGTCTTTTAAAAATACTTGCTTCTTAAATTTATGTAACAAAAGTAAGTTTGCAAATTTAGCCATTTATATTTGGCTGTTAAAGTTTGCGAGTGTAAAAGAGTTACTGGATTATTTATTGCAGAGTGACAGCCAGAGGAAAAGGCAATAAATGAGTAAATGATTCATCTACCAGCTCGTGCTCAAACCATGACTTGCTGAGGCGACGCTGAGCTGATGTGAACTTACTGTGTTATCAATATCGAATGCTGAGCTATGAGGGTCACCATCCAGACCAAACATGAGGCAGATCAGTGCAAATCGGGTTTCTTACATGTTTAGTTTTAGAAAAGTCAAGATGCGTTTTTGCAGTCTTCCACTCCATCAGTAAGGATAATACAGGTATAGATACATACACAAATATATATATAAGAATGCACATGCTAAAATTATGATGTAGAATGTTTTGTGCATTCCTTTTTTTTTAAATGTCTTGTCACCTTCAAATCAAGATATCAATAAGGATATAGAATGCTTCTTTTTTTTAAAAAAATTATAGGTCTGGTACTCTTTATCTCTGTCCCATGTAAGATATATTATTTTAAGAATGTATAATTCACTGGTACTTATAAAAATCCACTAATTTTCAGGAGGCAATGTCTTACTAACCTGCTAATCAGATATCTAGCAATATATATTTTCTGGAACTAAGCCAGAAACCTGGCATTATTACAGAAAATGTCTTGAAGCAGTGGGAAAACTGGCTGTCACAAAGTCTGTATAGGACAGCCATTAAACTATTACCTTTTTACTCACAGATTAAGGTCTATTCCTCAGAATTACTAACTTTAAGCCTGCAGAATTGACATGTTTGATTAACAGATCTTTCCAGAGAATTTCAGTCTTTTCCATGTAAAGGAACAGAGGGAGAAGCAGATAGTGAAAGAAACTAACTCTAAACCTCTAGACATAAGACAGAGTAGAAACAGAAGGGTATGAAATATACTATAAATCTACCTGGGGGCATTCAGTGTCAGGCAAAAAGACCCACTCACCTTTTTATTTCCTCAAGGTATTAGTGCAACTGAAGATAGTCAAGATTATTCAAAGTCCCAGTTGAAGAAAATATAATGGCAAATGTGTCTATTTAAAGAAGGCAAAACCATCTTCACTCTGTTTTAAAAAATATACTCATACTATCATTTAATTTAAAATGTACCCATAAAGATAGATTGAAGACCTTTTACTAGATTAGTGCAAACATATATTTTACCAGAAAAAAAAAAAAAGAGAGAGAGCTATCATAATGCTAATGCAATAATGCAAAATAAAGTAAAATGAATGACTGATCCTAAATTCTAATGAGTACTTTGAAAAGTAGCCTACTTTCTAACTCGGCTAAAAAATTATGTTCTTCAGTTGTTTGCACAGAAATAGCAAAGCTTTGAGTCACTTCATACCTACACTTGACCCTGTTAAAATGGAGGCTCTAATTTTGACTTGTGTTTTTCCATTCATGGCTTGAATGAATGAAAAAAGGGGACAAGTTTCAGGTGATGAATATGCATAACTGCTTTCACGGATGTTCTTACTAAATATAAGAGGATTCGGAACCATAATATCTCCAGCTATATTTTTATTTTGAGCTGCCAAGATGAAGGAAAGCAAGGAAACATTGTTTATTACTCTATTGTCCATGAGTAACTGAGGCTTTGTCAAAATTTCACCCAACTTAAAGGCTATAATTCAAAAACCATGTGGTTCATACTATTTTTACTCCTTTCTGTTTTTGCTATTTTTATAGCAGACTATTTAGATATGAGACAATTTTTCTATTGGGACTATGTATGAAATTTCAGTATCAGTGTTGTGCAAAATAACTTCTACTGGCAAATGTCATCAACCGTTCATTCAATAAATAAATGTGGATTATCTGTTACAAAGCATTTATTGTATTGTGGAAGGAAAGAACTTGGTGAAAATATATTTGGAATTAATCTTTTAGTATATCAAATTAAGAGAACTCATCTCCTCCTCTTTCTTTTCCTCTTATTTTTCTCATTTTAATTGCAATTAGTACAAAGTCCTCTTGAATCTCAGGTTTCAGTTGTATATTCCAAATCTAAGTATCAGATAGGCTTATTTTAATTTTGTCCTCACGGCTTCCAACAAGGACATATTAGTAGTGATTGATAGCCTGGGAGTTTATATACCGACTAGTGTAAAGGTACACAATGAGATGTTTCTGTTAACTGAAGACCACACAGCTTCATCTACCTTCAAAATCACCACATATAGTTTAGCTCTCCCACGTGTCTTTTGGTCCTTTCTAGTCATATCTCAGGAGATTGTTAATTCTTTTTTCACCATCTTTGCTGCAATGGGACAAAATTATTTGTCTTCATATCAGACTTCCACAGACAATTGTTAGTGACTAAAGGACCCAAGTGAAAATCCTGTTTCATCCCAATGGTTTAATGTAGCTTCTTGAATGTCACAGGCATTTAGGAAATGATAAATTAATTATAGTAATGATATATAAATGAAGGATTCGAACCAATTAACTCTTTTTTTTTCAGTTCCCATACTCATGTGGAAAATGAGTCTAAAATATTGTGATAATTAGTATAAAACTTGACATAAACTGAAGCAGTTGTAATCTTGTGATTTTACGACTTGTGAGATAGTCAAGAAAGAAGGCAAGTGAATGAACAAGTCAATTGCTCAGTAGAGTAATTTGCAGCCCCTTTGCGGCTAACATCATGTGTTGGTAATGATACCTTAGAAGTGGCCACACTTGTCCAAGGATGTTAAAATAGAGAAGATGGGAGTCAGAGTCTCCATAAGGGAATCTAGGGAATGCACAGTATAAAAGATATATATGGCACAAGAGTAAACACAGGTTCTCTCTGTGTGTGTTTTCATAACCAAAAACAGTTACAATAACCAGAGAGTCAACTTCTTAAAATCAACTTTATGATTATTAAAATGTAGAATTTAAAGTATTTGTATAGTTTTCAAGTTCTTCCTTGAGTCTCATTTTGATAGATTAACAAAACTTAATATAATGCTGAAAACTACGTAAAATGTGAACCATGAAAGCCATACCACTATAAATCACTGCTCTTGGAAATATTCAATGTTTTATCACTTTAAATAGTTCAACTGTGTAGCATGCTCTATGATGATGGCACAGATTCGACAGAGCCAATGCTGGTATTGCCACTCAATTGATTATGTCATCTAGAAGCCCAAAATATTTAGGAAAAACTGTATCTGAGTATTAAATGTGGCATATGTAATGATTATATATTTCCATTAGGATTATTTTATTTTATTTTTATCAGGAACAAGTTCAAAGTATATCTTACATGAAATATGTATTACCAAAAAGCACAATGAAATCCACTGCTATACCCTGTTTCACATTTATGAAAGGGAAACTGAATTTGTTTCATGGCCCCAAATTAGATATTATACTATGCCTAAGGGAAGAGAAAAAAATCAAACAGTGAATTTCATCTGAAAGAAATTCTAAAGTAATTTGAAAGAGATTAAGATTGTAACTAGACAGTGTTTCTCTCAGGTATCTGTTGTGAATTTACCTCAAATAAGTTTCTTTTTTTTCCTTAATTGGACTGAAAAGTGAAATCTTTTGTAAACAGACGCAGAATTTACCTCAGCATTAAACTAAAAGAAACTATTGGTTCTCAGTAGGTATTTCAGTGTGTTTCTTGAGAACCATTTTAGGAGTCAGAAAGCATCATCGTACAAATAAAATTAAAGGCAAAATCTGACATGCTCCTGCTTATCTGGCTTTTCTGCAAGTTATTTTCACCCCTTTTTCGCAAAATAAGAAGGTCATGAAAATAAAAGATAGGCTGCATTAATAATAAATCATCTGTGCAATGTGGTAACATGCAAGAAGAATGAAAATCTGGTTTATCATTCCTAACATCTAGGGTCTTTTTTGATAAGTCCTTGCAACAGTTAGAATATTTGCCTCCTCCAAAATTCATGGTAAATTTTAATCTCCAGTGTGGCAGTATTGAGAGGTGGGGCCTTTAAGAGACAATTGGATCACATTAGCTCTGATGTAATAAATGGAATTATACAGTCATGAATTATTGAATTAATAGGCTGATGGATTAATAGTTTATTATACGAGGAAAACTGGTGGCTTTATTAGAAGAGCACGAGATATCTTTAGCTAGCATGTTAACATGTTAACATACTCAGTTCCTTTCCTACGTGGTCCTTTCACTGCCTTGAGACTCTGCAGAGATCAGCCTCCACCAAGCAGGCAGTCACCAGATGCAGCCCCAAGAACTTGAACTTCTCAGCTTCTGCATCTATAAGAAATAAATCTCTTTTATTATAAATCACCACTTTTCTGTACTTTGTTATAGACAATAGAAAATGGGCTAATACTGGAAATTGTACCAAGAGCAGGTTGTTATTTTTAAAGATAGGATATCCCTGAGATTTCTCTCTCTTACACACGTCCTCTTTCCCAGTGACCATCTCTGCCACGTTGTGATGCAGCATAAAAGTCCTCACCAGAAGCCAGAACCATGCACTTAACCTTCTCAGGCTGCAGAAATGCAAAAATGCAAACTAAATAAACTCTTTATTTTTTTTTAATAAATATCACAAGCTCAGGTATTTTTTTATTGCAATGTAAAGTAGACTAAAACAGTCCTCTATAATATTCCTTTTCTGTAAAGGCCATTCTTTGATAATTACTTTTAGATATATTTTTATTTTTCAAAGATACATCTCCAGGGCCTAGAACAGAGCCAGGTCAGTGTTCAAAACAATTATTGGTTGAATTAAGAATGATGGGTGCAAAACAAACTAATTTCATACAGGAATTGTTTCTTTATCATTGTCAACCTTCTTCAAGACATATCTCCTGGTAAAGATATTTATTCCTTATAAACATAGACCCAGTTAGCATTCCTAAAGAAATTCAGCAAGAGGGTGGTGCCTGTAGCTCTAGAAGTAGGGCACCGGCCCCATATACTGGAGGTGGCGGGCTCAAACCTGGCCCTGGTCAAAAACTGCAAAAAAGAAAAGAAAAAAAAAACAGAAGAAGAAATTCAGAAAGCAAAGGAGATAAGATCTGCATATCTTCTGAGTGTATTACTAGACATTTGCATTGAGTTAGGATGTCTATGTAAGCTTTTGAAAAAAGGCAAGGAGAGAGGGGATGAAATGTGTATCTCTAAAATGTGTGATGGAGTACCAAGGAACTTTATCAAGAGTAATTGGAAAAATCAAGGAATGAGGCATAATCATTTGACAAGATGTGAATAGAAACTTGAGACAATATATTGAAGGTGTTCAGCAACAGTGTACATTAGTATTTTTCTCTTGATATAGTCTCCTACCCTCACATCCTATAGATGGCTTCACTTATATATGAGGAAACAGGCATAGCTCTTGAACATGACTAGAGAATTTTTGTTGTTGTTGTTGTTGTTAAGAGAGTCTCATTTCACTCTGTTGCCCAGGCTAGAGTGCCATTGCTTTGGCCTAGTTCACAGCAACCTCAAACTCCTGGGCTCCAGAGATTTATGGATAAATATCCATAAAAGTTCTCACCAGAAGCCAGGGCTGTGCCCTTAAACTCCAGAGCCTCACCGTCCCAAGTAGCTGGCACTACAGGTGCTTGCAACAATACTTCCCTAATTTTTCTATTTTTTAGAAAATAGAGTGATGGCATCTCACTCTTGCACAGGCTGGTCTTGTACTCCTGAGCTCAAACAATCTGCCCTCCTAGGCCTCCCAGGGTGTTAGGATTACATTTGTGAGCCACCATACCCAGCCATTGAGCTGTGGGAGAACAAAATTCAGTTGTTCCTTGTATGAATTTCCTTTATGAAACTCTCTTTTATGAAACTATGCTTGCTATATCTTTTCCTATTAATGATTATGTTATCACCACAATATTCATGACGGTTAATGTTTGCTATGTGACAGTCACTCAAAAGATACCTTGAGTCATAAATTATAGTTGTGGGAAACACATAACAGAGACTTCTCAAGATACGCAAAGGGAACAGGATGCCCAGGTTGCTGACCTGGGATGCAGAGTAGGACATGTGAACTATGACAAAGTTATAGTCATATTTGTAACCACATGCATAGCAGAATGGGGCATGTGTGACCATATGCATGTAACCATAGGCACAACTAACTCATCACTTAGCCATGCAGAAAAAGCTAAGGCTGATTGCAGCCAGACCATAAACAGTAGGTGTCAAACCGTGTGTTTGCCATCCCGGATACATCAACCCACAGAGAAGCAGTCATTTCCCACACATCCTGCTACACAGTGTGACATTTATTTTAACTTTTTCTTGTAATGTTTTCTTTTATACTTCTTCGTTTGAATCCCAATAAATACCTCTTGGAAACTGAAGTCAGGCTGCAGGTGGACAGTGCCTGGGCTCCCACAACCCCTGGATTGTAGTACCTGCCAGCAGTTAAGTAGTTGAGTAGTCCCATCTGCACTCAGCAGTTAAGTAGTTAAGTAGTCCTGTCTTCACTCAGGAGTTAAGTAGTTGAGTAGTCCCGTCTTCACTCAGCAGTTAAGTAGTTGAGTAGTCCCGTCTTCACTCAGCAGTTGAGTAGTTGAGTAGTCCCGTCTTCTCTCAGCAGTTGAGTAGTCCCGTCTTCACTCAGCAGTTGAGTAGTTGAGTAGTCCCGTCTTCACTCAGCAGTTGAGTAGTTGAGTAGTCCTGTCTTCACTCAGCAGTTGAGTAGTCCCGTCGTCACTCAGCAGTTGAGTAGTTGAGTAGTCCCGTCTTCACTAAGCAGTTGAGTAGTTGAGTAGTCCCGTCTTCACTGTGCATTGTTTTCTCAAGAACACAGAGGCTCTGCCTCACCTCACTGAGCCTTGACTGACTTGCAGTGGTGGTAACCACAAGCAAATAATACTGAGGAAGATTCTTCCATTCACATGTTAGGTGCTTTTAGTTACCCATCAGTACCCAAAGGCTACCTTTATAAAACAAACAAACAAACAAAAAAATAGGTCTTGATATTTTTAAAATATTCTGGTCAATGTGTCAAAATAAAGGAGGTGACCGATCGATTCTCATGTGTATTCCTCACTGAACATAATTCTGTGTCATGCTCACTTGTAATGTCCTGGTGTTCTGCAGGTTCCTTTGGCTTTAAATTGTGAGACTTTCTCTCGAATTTAGCTATATCTTGGTGTGGAGCAATGAATAACTGACATAAAGATGTGACAAACCTGGCTTCAGGAATAGACCAGGGCCTTTCTGTTTGGCATCAGGCTCCACATAAGATGTTTTCCTTAGCAAATATGATAGAGTTAAAGGCACTCTGAATGATTTTTCTGCATTTTTAAAGGCTGTATGTATTACTGAAAATTTTAATTTTAGATAAAAAATTAGTTGTTGCATAACTTCGTGGAAAGAAGCAATCCAGTTTGGCTGCTGTGGATTTAAATTCATAGCTTGTTTAACAACTTGTATTATTATTGTTTTACATAAAACCTTTCTAAAACTTATTAACATGCAGTGGTACTTTTTGCATAACAATTTTGATATGTAAAATTAAATTATTTTTACAGTACATTAGTTTGGTGTTTAAATAATAGTTGATGTATTTTAATGTGAAGAAAAACAATGTAAGTTATATTTGTGAAAGAAAATATGTATCATTGCTTTCCATGCTTCATTGGATATGCAATTATAATTTAAGGAGAATAAATTTGGCATATTGAAAATATTTCATGTAGTATATTAATTTTCCTAATACATTTTTAAGATAAGTAGTTGTGAAAATTCTTAGAAAATTATCTTAATTAGGTATAAAACATGTGTCTTAAATTTTAATTTTCTAGATGACAGGAAACATGCTCAAAGTACTCTATACGGCATGTGGTATTTTATACAAATATGTATACTTAATAAATATGTAGAATATGAAAATATTACAAAAGAAGTGTGGCACCTGTGGCTCAGTGAGTAGGGCAACCAGCCCCATATACTGAGGTCTAGTAAAAAACAACAGATAGATGTAGTATAAACCTTCAGTAGAAGCAGTTATTATTTCCTTCTCTATCAGGAGAGGTTCAATGTAAAAGCTGTTGATTAGCATTTCTTTAGCTTATCCTAACCCTGTAACCTTCCTTATCCACCACCCTGAGAATGAATTATTTTGTGTACTGTCTCCATCTAATGAAGGGGGAATAGTGTGCCAATGTTTTCATGACATAGGTTCCAAGTAAAATGTGCTTTTATGTGGATAATAGAAACACTCTTTAATATTAATTACATTTTCTAATATAGGTCACCTTTACTAATTCGGTGTTATTAATACTATATTTCATTTTTCTGAAATAAAGACAGTTCCAAGGACGCAGAGAATTTCTTATTTGTCTTCGTGTTCCCTGGTGGCCAACTTATTATTTTATACATTACAGGGGATCAATAGGTTATAATTGAATGAAACCATTCTGTTACGTAATTTTTCCCAAAACAGAAGCAGAACATCATCAACAACAAAAATATCTTTGGAGATAACACAGAATCATGATGACTCTGAAGTTACTCATGATGATACTGAAATTGCAGATGCTTTAATCCCTAGGTTATAGAACTTCTAAAGACAAATTTGGCAGGTGGAGAGAGATAAGCAGAACCCCGATTTGATTCCTTAGATTCAGCCCTCCTTTAAGTAGACAAATCTGTGCCAATAGAATTTTATATGGATGACTCATTCTCTATTTCTCTCTCCTTCCTCTCTTCCCTCCCTCATAAAGTTTGTAATCTCTATCAAAGTCTATCACTTGAAACTAAATAGTACTGGTCGCTACACTTTTATAAATTTGGACATGACTAATTTAGCCATTTTTTAAGTAATATACTAGACAGACATGCAGAGATTGTCACTCTAATGAACCTTAAAAAATAATGAAGACCAGAAATACTAATCCTTGTACGTAGTTTCCTGATATTCAGTGCAACTTTTTGAATATTATGTTTAAAATGGAGGACAGATATGCCTTTTTAAAAATTTTTTTTAGACACAGTCTCAAGTTGTCTCTGTGGGTAGAGTGCTGTGGCATCACCGCTCACAGCAACCTCAAACTCTTGGACTTAAGAGATTCTCTTGCCTCAGCCACCCAAGTATCAGGGACTACAGCCACCTGTCACAATGCCCGGCTCTTTCTGTTGTTGTTGTTGTTGCAGTTGTCATTGTTGTTTTAGCTGGGCAAGGCCAGGTTTGAACCCACCAGCCTAGGTGTATGTGGCCGGCCCCCTACCCACTGAGCTATGGGTGCCACCCAGATATGCCTTTTGAAATGATAGCCTCAAAATAGATTCTCAGCCTAATTGTTCTTCCCCATTTCCCTACTTTTACTACCAATTGAAATGACCAAGGAAATCCCCTCCCACAAAAAAAGAGAGAGAGAGAGAGAGAGACAGAGACAGAGAGAGAAAGAGAGAGAGAGAGATAAGAACCCAAACCTATATTTGAGATTAGGGAGTTTGCTCACTATGCTAGAAACATCAAGTACTTATTTGTTGTGTAGAGAGTAAGAGAACATTATAAAATAACAAATCTGTGCCTCACTGCCTTATCTGGAAAGCATGCCAGATCAGATTCTGGCAAAAGGCCATTTGTATTCAGTAAGATGAACCATGGGGCCACTGGGAGTGCATTTTCAACCTTGGCAGTGCCACCGGAGAAGCATTCTTGTAGCTTTAAGCCAAAATAAGAAGAGTGCATTTGGCAAGATTAATTCCTGGCATAAAATTGGAGTCCTCTTAGAACAGAAGGCTCTGCCAGACAAAATCAGGAGATATGCTGTGGTTGGATCTCAGGGAAGTCAAATATTCCAATCGCGAGGCACCCCGAGGAGGCTAGGTCCTGGCTGCCACATCCAACACTGAAAAGACACTCTTGGACAGAAGGCTGCACTCCTGGTGCGACTGACTCTACTTCTATTTTCAGCTCCTCCCTTCCCTTTTAGCCCAGGTTCACAGCATCTCTGTTGCAGGGTGGCAAAAACCCATGAAGTATCCATAAAATTTTCTTTTCTTCCTTCTGTTTCCTCAGAAATATGGACTAGGGCTCACAATTATTTCTAACAACAGCAACTTCAACTCAAATTTGCAATCAGCCCTTACCAGTAAGGCATGGACTTCATTCTTTAAGTGTTGGCTAAGCCAAATATTGTCATAACTAGGAATAAATAGTATTGTTCCAAGAAAAAGAAGTCCATTTCAGACACATTTAAATTCTTAGTTTGAAGAGATTGAAGGGCCTTGCTACAGAGCCATAAAGTTGACATTGAAATGAAAGATTCACAGAGTGAATTAGAAACTGTAATATGCAGTGAACAACTGTTTCATTGCTGCAGAAAATTGAAGTCATAAAATAGAAAATAAATGAAGAAAAATTTCCCTGGTCCTGGAATTCAGATAATGTCAGTGAACAGCTGATACTGATCAGAAAAATAAAAGGAACATGGGAGATCATTTTTAATCATGTCTGATTTCCATCCACATACGATGGAATTTCCAAACTCAGTGAGATGGGAAGGAGGGAGTAGAAAATATTCAAATATTAATGTAATGATTTGATTCATTCTGGAAAGCTACGTAAGAAAACCAAAAAAGCTTAATCATTATTTATTCTCATCTCTCTATAAACATCAGTACACTAAACATATTTAATGTAGAAAATATAAAACAATTAAGGAATAAAATTTAGGTATACAGCAAACGTCTCCACACTAAAAGCCAACAGATTCTGATACAGTCATGCATTTTACTTAAAATAATTACAAACCCAGAACATTATATTCATCCAACTGATCCCTTAAATTAGTAAGGGAGTAATCACAGGGAAAATAGGAATAAAAATAAAATATGTAAATAATGAATGTGAAGCCTATTATAGCAGATTGATGAAAAGGTAAAATAAAATTTTAATATTAAGTATTAACAGAACATTATTACAGACCATGGATTTTTTAAAATTTAGAAAAATAAGAAAACTAGTAAAGTAGACACTTGCATTAAAGTATAAGTTTTTACTGATAATCAATACCAATTTTCTCATTTTACATTTATATGTTTGACAATCAATATCCATTAATACATGAGGATAACTATATAAATGGTTAGATAACCTTGTAAAATCAACAATCACCATTGAAAATAAACAAAGGATATAACAAAATCCTTCCGTACTAATTGAAAATAAACACAAGATACATGCTTTTGACAGCATGAAAGTGAGACAAAAATAAAGGAACATACTTGGTCTATCTATTGCTGTATAACTAACTTCAAAATATCAATTAGCTATTTGTTATTATATTCACAGTTATGGGGTCAGAGGCTGAGCAGGGATGGCTCATCTCTGCTACATGGTGTTGGTGGCCATAGCTGGGAAGACGCAGATGTCTGGGGGCTGGAACAGCTGCGTCCTGACCAGGTCTGTGAGCAATTTCTCTTCTCTCTCTACCCCCTTGAATCCCCACAAAACTTTCTCCCTCTCTCTTTGCTTTCTCTCATTTTTTTTGGAAGGCTTTTCCCCCTGCCACTTCAGACAAAACAGCATGGCATCCTCAGAGTACTCCGACCTCTGTTGGGGCAGCCCTGGGCTCTCCAAGTAAAGCAGTGGAAATTACCAATATTCATATTCATAAAGCCTATGCCAAGAACTATTTTATCACGTCTTCACACTCTACTGGTCACAGCAATCACAAAGACCCTATGTTTCTCTGAATGGAAGGAGCATCATTTGTGTAGTTTAATCTTACAAGTAGAACCAAGTCCAAGAGAGCCTGATTCTTTATTTTAATGACTCAGTTAACTCATTTGTAAAATAGAGGTTCTAATGGGTCCTGTATCATAGAGTTGTTGTGAAAATGAAATGTTTATGAAATTTGATAAAAGTTCAAAAATTAAAAGTATTATAATTTTAATGTTCTACCTTTTAAATATTCAATTTAGCTGCTACATTTTTCTTTCCTTTTAATATACTCCTGAATGTGTGCAAATAACACATAAACATGCACTTTCTTTCTCTATCTCTGTTTTGGTTTCATCTGGCTGTCTCTTTTTTGCACACCCCACCACTCCTCGCACACATCCATAAGCATTTCTCAACCTGAGTCTTTTTATAGGCTCTACACAAAGACACACTCAAATATCAGTACATTCTGAAGCAAAATAATAGAATTATTGCAATGCAAAGAAAAATTAAAATTAGGATTACATTTAAATTATTTACAAATTAATAGTTTTAGAATAGCATAAACCATTCTGGAAATTCTTTTTAAACAAAGAAAATATTAAATCTTAATTAGAAATAAAGAGGGAACAAAACTGCAATAAAAGATGCTTAGAAAATAATTGTAGTAACATTGAGTAACTGACATATAAAAATGTATTACATAAAATAAAACTCTTTTGGAAATAAATGCATCACACAAAATGCTATTGTCATTGCTATAGTTGGATATTTGATCCACCAAAACTCATGTTGCAATTTGATGCCTGATGTTGCAGGTGGCGCTTCAAGGGAAGAATTTAGGTCACAGAGGCAGCGCCCACATGAGTAGCCTAGTGTTGCCCTAATGAGAGAGTTATCACTCCATTAGCTCCCCCAGAGTTCAACTGTGAACTAATTGTTACAAAAAGCTTGGCTCCTTTCCCGCCTCTTCCTTCTCTGTCACCATGTCACCTGCACACAGCTCCTTCCTTTTGCTGTTAGCCATGATAGGAGGCAGTCTGAGGCCCTTCCTAACAGCAGATGCTGGTGCTGTGCCCGAACAGCCTGCAGAACTGTGAAAAAAACAAACTTTCTTTCTTTTCTTTTCTTTCCTTTTTTTTTTTTTTTTTTTTAGGCAGAGTCTCACTTTTTCACCTCCAGTAGAGTGCTGTGGTGTCATAGCTCCCAGAAGCCTCAAAGTCTTGGGCTCAAGCAATTCTCTTGCCCCAGCTTCCCATGTAGTTAGGACTACAAGACCCAGCTACTTTTAGAGATGAGGTCTTGCTCTTGATCAGGTTGGAGTCTCACTCTTGCTCAGACTAGTCTCGAACCTGTGAGCTCAGGCAATCCACTTGCCTAGGCCTCCCAGCGTGCTGAGATTACAGGCGTGAGTCACCACACCTGGCCCCAAATAATCCTTTGTTTATAAATTGCCCGATCTCAGGTATTCCTCTATAACAGCACAAAAGATGCTAACACAATCATAAAGAAAGATCAAATCATTTAACCTTCAATAGGTGACGATATGCAATAAATGATGATCAATATGGGGAAAATATTGAGGTAAGCTGTTAATAAGAACAAATCTATGTGCCATGATGTGGAAAATGGTGGGAATGACAAGTACTCAGGGGATCTATTTATTTTAAGACATGTTTGTTTAGAGGCTTTTAGAAAATTTGCCAAAGGAAAAAAGTACAACATTATAAATGTGAGAGGATATAATCAAGAACATGAATTATGTACAATATTAAGTGATAATTTCTGTTCTGTTATATAAAATTTGAAAACACAATGAAATAGATAGTTTCCCAGGAAAAAATGTGAAATTTTAAGATTATTTTGTAAAAGTTATGAATGGAAAGTAATTGAAAAAAACTTCCCAAAATAGAAATAAAATGAATAATAAAACTTTGAAAAAGTATTTAAATTCCACTCAGTTTTATATCTGAGTTCCAGAAACAGATAATTCTATGTTATTAAATAAAGCAGAACACAGGAAATGACGGAAGATCTTTCCAATTGTTTTATAAATCTGGGAATAGATGCAAATCCAAGCCTTATTTTTTTTTCCTGACCAGTCTTTCTTACAAAATAGTACAAACATAAATGTCCAAACTGACAAATTCAAAACTGCACTGCCTCATAATTATATTAAATGATATTTCACGGCACCATTAAAGGCAATGTAAACATGGTAAAAACTTTGATAATCTGTGACAAGTGTTCATAATTTCTCCAAATAGGAAGAATTTAAACATTATTTTTTTAATTTAGTTTTTCAAAAAGGGTTTGTAAATTCCATGGCTCTACTTTCTGTGATATTTACCTCTATTAATTTCTAGCAGAGATTGATGGCTATTCTGTCCCAAAATACTTTTTGGCACTCATTAGAGAGCTATACAATGTTTTGTGTTTACAAACTGAATCTACCATTTGGCTTACTGGAGAAGGTTTCTGTCTGACATGGAATTCTTCACTGAAAACATATTCATCGTTAATAAGAGAAAACTTTTAACTCTCAGTATTTTAGCAGCGAAAGAATGGGGTGTCTGACCAATATTTCTGTGAGTTTAATTTTATGCATTTTAACTATTGATATTAAAATGATATATTTGTGAACTACAAACTAATTCTAATTATTGGCAGAGTTCCACATGAAATCGTTATGCCAATCAGATTCAAAGTGAAATAAAACATGATCTCAAAATATCGACACCAGCACAATAAAGACAGTTTCTATGGAGAAAGCATGAAGGTGGCCTTTGTGATAAATCCGCTTGTTGTATCAAAAGGAATCTGAAAGCCTGAAGCGACGTCTTCGGAGAAGATCACGATGAGCCATAACTTACACGTTTTCCGCAAGGCTAACGTTAGTGCTGAACTGCAATAATTTTAGTCACCATGTCTTGACTAGTTCTTCTCTTTTTATTACATTTATTGTTGTTATTGTTTATTGGAGAAGGTGACAGAAGCTATGTCAATGATTATCTTTTCAGAATTGTTCATTTCTTGTTCATAGACTGATCTGCCTACATATTAAAATTGTAGTTTCTGCGAGCATACACTAAATGAGTAAAATAAAGAATTGCACAGGCTTTGGAGTGTATGTTCTTAATCTTTTCTTGGACAGTGTCCAGGTTCATTAGCACTAAACTGTTGGATAAGAAGAAAATTACAGTGATGCTTGCTGAAATACAGTATATTCATAACGTAATACACCAGTAAGTAAAATCTCTTAACAGATTGTACACGTAATTCTGACTCTGCTCGCAAGAGTACATCATAAATATGACTCTCTTTACAATGCCATTCAAAGAATGTTCTTAGTACTCCACTGATTAATAACTGTAAAAAATGAGAATTGCATATTATTTACAGGATATGTTCACAGGAACACTATTATCTTATAGAAGTCCAATGTGTTGGTGCTCAGAAGAAACACTCCAGAAGGAAGCATAAAATATCTGATTATAATAAGATCATGGAGTTATATTTCAATAAAAGATAAAATATACGTGAAGAATATTGAATGTCATATGTGGCAGTTGGAAAGATCTCTTTAGAATGCTGGTTTTCAATCTTCTTAGTTACTTAATTGATGAACTGATAAAGAAGAGGCAAAAAACAGAGTACATACATCATTTCTTTAAATTTCTGTTGTACTAATTAGTTACTCCAAGTTCTTGACATTTATCAGTTACTGCCTTTATCTCTTAGCAATGAAAAACAAATAATAGTTAATCAATAAAAAAAAATTAGTGTCTTTTTTTCATCTGGATGAGAAAATTTCTGCACAAACTTTGTAGTCTACTGGCTACATGTACTTCAATGCTTTACATACAGTATAAGTCAAATATGTTTGATGATGATAGAGCTACAATATAGGATAAGATTGAGTCTGTAGTGACACAAAATTGGTATCTGAGTGTGTAAAACACCTACTTGATGCTGCATAGAATTCCATAGAATTAATAAATTATGGTATATGTATATACCATAGAATTCCAAATATATACATATACCATAATTTATTAATCCATTCATGGGTCGATGGCCACTTGGGCTTCTTCCAAGACTTGGCGATTATGAATTGAGCTGTAATGAGCCATCTGGTGCCAATATCTTTGTTGCAAGTGATTTTTGGTCTTTTGGATATACACCTAACAGAGGAATTGCAGAATCAAGCAGCAGGTCTACATTCAGATCCCTGAGTGTTCTCCAAACTTCTTTCCAAAAGGAACGTACTAGTTTGAATTCCCACCAGCAGTGCAGAAGTGTTCCCTTTTCTCCACATCCACGCCAACATCTGTAGTTTTGGGATTTTGTGATGTGGGCTACTCTTACTGGAGTTAGATGATATCTCAAAGTGGTTTTGGTTTGCATTTCTCTGATGATTAAAGATGATGAATATTTTTTCATGTGTCTGTAGACCGTGTGCCTATCTTCTTCAGAGAAGCTTCTTTACCTCTTTTATGTTTACATGGATGGAGCTGGAAAATATTCTTCTTAGTAAAGTATCTCAGGAATGGAAAAAAATATATCCAATGTACTCAGTACTACTATAAAACCAATTTATAATCACTCACACTTTCATATGAGAGATGAATCACAGCTATAGTCCAGGATGAAGGAGGGAAGGGAGGGAGGTGGTTCAATTGAGGGAGGGTTAATGGTGGGACCACAACTATGGTCCACAACTATGGAGCATGTTGCAAGGGTACAAGTCAAACCTATCAAGTATTGAACATAAATGTCTTAAAACTGTGATTAAGTAAATGAGGGGAAAACTATGTTATTTAGTAGGATGTAAGCACTCCAATTTGTACAAATAATCAACACATTGAATCCCATAAAGGCATAAATGTATTCATGATCTATGTATATATGATTTAATTAAAGAAAATCTACAATAAAATAACCTGCTTGAAAACAAAAGGATTAATACTACAAATTCCTAGTTCTTTGAAGAACAAGTAGAAAACAATGTTTGAAATTTTTAAACGTTGTTATTAAGTAGGTTAAATTAGATTAAGGCAATGCTAAATAAAGTACTAGATGTTTATATGTAGTATGTATGCATATATACATGGTGGCCATAAAATGTATGTGCAATTGCTGTACATATGTGTGTATCTATATATACATTTAGGGTGCCCAAAATGTATACACATTTTAAGAAAGGAAAAATCCATATTATAATTGTAATTTTCAAGTCACATTTTACTTTTGAAATTATAAGAGGTGCTCAAAGGTGACTTATAGTCATCATTTTTGCGGGGTATATATCGAGTATTACAATTTTAGTATGTTTTTTTTTCTTAAAATATATATACATTTTTGGCATCCCCAGTATATATGTACATACATCCCCAGGTATATACGCCTATACATTTTAATCAACATATAATGAAATGCATGTACAAGGGATTACAATAAATGCAGTTTATAATAATAACTCATTCCCTTTACTATTCACTATTTATGAAACTTTAGATGGATAAAAATCACAGTTACGCTGAGGCAAGAGAATCGGCTAAGCCCAAGAGCTGGAGGTTGCTGTGAGCTGTGATGCCGCAGCACTCCGCTGAGAACGATAATGTGAGACTCTGTCTTAAAAAAAAAGAAGAAGAAGAATTACATTTGTGAAGATGGAAGCTACAGTGAAGAAAACAAAAGGAGTTTGTGTTAGACATAATTTTCAGATGTCTCCCAGGCTTCTCACTTCCATGTTGTATAGATCCTGGGTTATTCCTTCCCCTTCAATAGGGGCTAATGCTGTGACTATGGTAGGATATGACGTCCATGGTGTGGGTACTAATTAGTTGACTTTAAATTCAAACAAAACCAACCCCTGCTTATTATGGGTGGGTCTGATCTAATCAAGGGAGTTGTGCAAATGGGATGAAGGGCAGAGATGCACTACTGCTGTCCTGAAAGAAGTAAATTGTCTATGAGGGCATGTGGCTAAGGAACCACTGACTTCAGGAGCTGAAGTTTTCTTAACTGATAACTAGCAGAAAATGAGGACTTCAATTCTGCAGCAGAAAGAAATGCATTTTTCCAACAGCTGGGTAAATTTGGAGGAGGAGTCTGGGTCTCAGAGGAGTTCACAGACTGTCTATACCTCAGTGCAGCCAGCCATCTGCATCACAACCCCAGCTGGAGAAATTAGTGACTGTGTGTTCAGACCCCTCACCCAAGAAAATGGTGTAAAAGTAAACTGTTTTTCCATGAAGATACTGAGTTTATGTTACTACGGCACTAGACAATGAGCTCAAAATGCTTCCTAAAAATCGAAAACCTCAGATAACTTGCACAAAACAATTGCTATCATCATATGAAAATGGAAGAGGTATCTGGAATTTGCAGTAATAAGCAAAAATAACACATAAAATGACTTGAGACCAAACACCCAAGCTGACATTTCATCAGAATGATAAAAATTTTCTTCTTATTAACATCAGTTTGCTGGCTCACAGGTGTGGAAAGATTGACATTTGGAGCACAGAGTTTAAGCCAATACTTCAAAGTGCCCTCAGGGTTATAATCCATAAAACGATTGAAATGGAAGAGAAAGTGGATGAGTCTCTAAGTTAGGGAAGCCTTTGGATTGCCTAAGAAATGGCTGAAAAATATTCTGTGTGCTTGAATGAAAAAGCAGAGAGATTAGAAAAATCTCTCTTAGGCTACATTCATTTGAGAAAAAACAGAAGGAGAAGATGAGAGAGAGATTTGAAGAGAAAGGGAAGTGGAAAGATAAAAGAACAGCAACAACAAAAACCAGTTTGCTCTGAAGTATCTTAAGATGTATAGCTAGTTTAACAGTGAATTTCTGCAATATGTAATATTTTCAATAAACTTGGAAAGTCACAAGTGTTATCTGAAAAAAATGTCTGGACCTTTACGTGTGTGTGTGTTTGTGTGTATGTATGGCTATGTACATATACCATGTATTTTTATGTTTTATAGTTTTCAAAAATGTATAAAACCTCATTTCCATTTTCACATTAAGACTTAGAGGTCCATTATGTATTTTTATTTTCATTTTGTAGGCTCAAGTATGGGGCTTTCAGAATCTAATAGGTGCAGACAATTTTTGATAATTGTAATCTTAGTGGCAGTTGTAGATTAACAAACATTTTATTTCATGTTCTGGCATTTGCAAGAAGAAAGTGTCAAGGAAGAAAATCAGTTTTAGTGTGAGAGATATATAGTTCCCTTTGAAAGCATTGAGTTTGAGCAAGAAACTATAGCAGGTCATAGAATTTATTTTTCTTTTTTTTTTAATTATTTTTTATTGAGTCATAACTGTGTACAATAATTCAGTCATGGAGTACAGTGTGCGGGCTTCACATACAATTGGAGATATTTTTATCAACCTGATTAATATAACATTCATGTTATTTTCTCATTTACTATGTGAAAACAATTT